>OX459028.1:49030887-49190887 GCA_949775025.1 Tricholauxania praeusta
AAAACTAAAACGTTTGCTTAAGGTTGACTTAGAGGTGAAAACCCAATCAGCAGGTAAGCCACTACTGGTAGTGCAGTCTGAACTGGACGAGAGCCTAAAAGAAGAAGAAGCACATAAGTGCTTGTATCAGGAAATTTATGAGCTGTTACTGGAACAGCAGTTGGTCTGTAATGAATTGGGTGAGTTACCACGACCACTTTTAATCGACCCATTGCCAACAGCACAACAAATGGAGGAGTTTCGTCAACACTTACAGCGGCTAAAAAAGAAGCGTGTGCTGCGTTTGCATGATTTATCAACTTTGCAACGTGGGGTTCAGGAGCTGAAGCTTCAAGTGACCACCGAGAATGAAGATCAGCTGCTAAATCATAAAAATATTAAATTAAATGAAGACACTTTCGCGGGGTTGCAGCATATGCACAAGGTACATGGTAATATTAATCAAATCCGCCAGGAAATTATTAGTTGGCAGGAAAAGATCCTAAAATCTGAACTTCAACAAAATGATTTCTTGAATTGCACGGACACGGAGGATTTGGAAATGGAACTTAAAAACTTGAAGCTCTACTATGAGAACAATAAGGAAATTTTTGAACTCTTTGCTAAACGGAAAATTCTTTGGGAACGTATGAATGCTCTAGAGGCAAAAGCAACTGAGCCAGGACGTTACATTAATCGTGGTGGTCAACTGTTGAAAGAAGAAAAAGAGCGCAAAATTGTTTCCATCAAATTGCCTAAAATAGAACAACGAATAACAGAGCTGGTGAAACAGTATGAAGAGCGTGAGCATTCCCATTTTCTAGTCTATGGTCAGAATATACTAGATGTCATGGCCAATGATTGGGAGAAGAAGCGTCAAGCTAAAGAAAATCTGAGTAGTGAACGCAAGCATGCGCAAACGCCTCCTTCGAAATCTCAGCTGCCTGGTGCCACTACACGAACGCCAATGGCAATGCGAAACCTAAACACAATAACGTTGCACAAGACATCACGTGACATCAACAATCAGTCTACTGTGAGCACACCAAAAATGCGTCAAGTAACTCCAACCGAAAAAACTTTTGTTATTGGAAAGTGTGGTCTAGTGGTGCCCCCCAGCACAACTATACGCTCACCATATAAATCACCACGGAAAAGCCCTCGCATCGTTTTATCTTCACGTCGGCGTTCCGGTCGCCATGTCAGTAACACAGCAATGAAACGACGTTCGACAAAAATTATAAAAAAAGGAACTTCAAATAATGCTGCCACTGTACCTGTTGTCCAATCTAATGTGGAAAAAATTGATCTTCAAGAGACGTATGATTCATTTCGCCAATGCATTCAGCCTGCATCACGTTCATCACTTAAACCACATGCATTTAGCAGTCCTTACAAACAATTATTGACACCATCATCTGTGGAAAATCTTTGTCCTCGCATACATGTGCATCATACACCGCAAAGAACGTAGATACATCATACGCCTAGCCCTAGCATCATCGGCAGCGTAAGCAGTCGCAAATTGACAACTAAAAATTTACCAATTAATATTTATGTTTGTTTTGTTTCTTATCATCGTATGCATAGATTTATTAAAAGTTTTCTTGTTTTTAACTTATCAATGTTTGTATTTATATTATTTGTGTTATTATTTTTAAAAATTTATGATTTTTCATTTTAAAAAGATTAGCATTTAAGTGAATTTTACAAAATGAAATTGTCCTTTAATAGCTCTACTACCTTGATGAAAAATAAATGTTATTGATGTTGATTCCAAGTATGTAATGATAATATTTAAATTCTATGTTTATGTGCTTTCGAGATTTGGTAGTCTTAA
Source organism: Tricholauxania praeusta (assembly GCA_949775025.1). Taxonomy (NCBI): domain Eukaryota; kingdom Metazoa; phylum Arthropoda; class Insecta; order Diptera; family Lauxaniidae; genus Tricholauxania; species Tricholauxania praeusta. Next base: position 49,032,707 of record OX459028.1, read on the forward strand.
TTTTTAATAAATACTAAGAACGGCGACAATTCTTTGGAGGGGTTTTTTTTTTGGTAATCCTTGCTAAGCAGACCTTGTAACTTTTATTCAAAAAGTCAAAAAAATTAAAGTTTTTAAAAACTATTTCGCTCTAAAAGTTATTATAAATTTTCTTTAAAAACTTTTATTAAATAAGAGTTTATCCTAAAAACTTAAAAAAAAAACTAACTTTTATTTTTAAAATTCACAGGTAATGTGAAAGTTTCTTTTAAAAGTTTTTTTTTATAAAAGCTTAGATAAAAGTTTCTTTTGCTTGAAAAAAACAAGGAAAATCCTAAACAATATCTTGGATTACTGAAGCCAAAAAATTCAAAGCACACTAGGTTATCTATTAAATAAAATTCATTTTTTGTCTGTCTGTCCTTTATGGACGCGAAAACTATCCAGCCGATCTTGATGAAATTTTTACAGTTTGTTAGTATCGATCAGGCGGGTGTCATAGGCTATAAAACTTTTATTTAGGGTGCATATTTAGGGTGGCCCTCATACACAAATATTTTAAAAATAGCGATTTCTCAAAGACAGGCAAATCGATTCTCATGAAATTTACACAGTATGGCTTTTATGTTAAGGGGCACAGATTGGATGGTAAAAATTTTATTTAGGGTGCATAATTAGGGTGGCCCTCATGCAAATATATTTTTAAATATCATTTATACGAAGACAAATAAATCGATTCACACCGAATTTAAATTACATATCTCTTATGTTAAGAAGCATAGCTTAGGCCACAAAACTTTTATTTAGGGTGTTCCTCACACAAAAATATTTTTTAAATATCATTTTCACAAATACAGTTAGTCGATTCACACCGAATTTACACCATGTAGCTCTTTTTTTAAGAGAAATAGTTAAGGATACAAAACTTTTATTTAGGGTGGCCCTCACACAAAAATATTTTTAAATATCATTTTCTTAAAGACTGCGTAATCGATTTTCTTGGACTTTACACCACATGGCTTTTATATTAAAAGGCACAGACAAACTTAAAAAAGTTTTATTTATGGTGCATATGGTGGCCCTCATACAAAAATATATTGAAATATCATTTTCTCAAAGACCGGTTAGTCGATTTACACCGAATTTACACCACGTAGCTCTTATGTTAAGAGGCATAGCTTAGGCTACAAAAATTTAATTAAGGTGGCTCTAACACAAAAATATTTTTAAATATAATTTTCTCGAAGACCGCTTAATCGATTCTCATTAAATTTACATCACGTGGTTGTTATATTAATTATATTATTTCTATTTTGTAAAATTTTATTTTGGATACATACTAAGGGTGGTCCTCATACAAAAGTATTTTTAAATAGAACTTTCACGCAAACCACACATCGAATCTACACCACGGTTGAGGTGAGGCGATGCGCACAGGGTAATGCTAGTTCATAATAACATCCAAAGGAAAATACTTAACAATTTTCTCAAAAGAAAAAAAAACAAGAAAATTATAATATAACTTTTTTTTTTTAATATAATTTTATTTGAATGGTCAAAAATGCATTTTGGAAGCCACAAAAACCCGTACCTCTTAAAGGCATGTTTTGGACCCATTTTTGGGGAAAAATTTTATCGCAACAATCAATGGGAAAAGGGCGAAAATGGATTTTGAAAGTGACAGAGGCCACGTCTCTAACAGGAAAATACATTTCCATGTATCGATTTTGATAAAACTTTCAAACTAATGAACCGATTTTAATGAAGCTTGTTACAGAGATAGATTGAACCCTGACGAAACATATTTGTATTTAATTGGTGGTGTCACGCCTCCAACCTGAAAATATATTTTCACAGCTAATAATATACAGTAGTAATATACTTTTAGTTTGGCGCAATATACATAGTAATAAGAGTAGCTCTGAACAGTGACATAACGTAGGAGACCTAGGTTCAAATCTCGTCGGTGACATATAAACAATTTTAGTGCCTCTTTGAAGTTTTTAAAATGTTTCATAAATAAATGAAGTTCCATTGATTGGCAGTAATAAAGAAACATGATAAAAAATACGAAAAAAGAATTCGGGTTCGTTTTTTGAGAAAATTCTGAGAATTGGTAAAAATTTGGTTATTTTCTGAGTGGAGATAAATTGAATAGCAAATAATGAAGGCTTAGAGATAGGGATTGGCAACATGATACCAACATTTTTATTTTTGGGAGCGATGACAAAAAATAGCTCTTTTTTGTGTCAGTTTTTTAATACCAAAGTTTTTGAAATCATTATGACATGATGACAATTAATTAATTGTAAGTAAAATGATATGGAACTGTTTTGTATATATCAAACACTGAGCGATCAACTTAAAAAGGAAGCAGTCATTAACTTTCGATTGTTACACACATTGGTCCCAGTTACTCTACTTGAACATTTTTTTGATATTAATTCCTTTTTTTAAATCTTTGACTTTGGTTTGGTGACCAGAAGTTGGTTCGTTCCCAATATGTAAATAAAACCTTATAAAAATTAAAAATGTCTGGATTGCATGCCTGTTATACTTACTATATATACTTCGTACGGATTTTGAATCGTATATTCTGTTCCGACCCATAATTTCAAGTTTCTTAATGTTTTTTGTTATAAGTGTAGTAAAACAAATATCCGGTTCATATTCAGTGACCCGCAACCCATAAGAAATATAGTCTGGTTCGAGTAAGCAAAGAAAAAAAAAAATGTTTTAAGGCCTTATACTTTTTTAAAAGGAAGACTTTTCCGCCAATCGACTACAGTGTAGATATCCTTTCATACCCGTCAGTAAAGATGTCACAAATCAAAAATCTTATGAAATAAAAGTCTGTTTTTTGAGGCGAAATTGAATTCCAGGGAGGGTCGATAGAGTTAGCATATCTTCGAAGAATTATACAGTTGTAAAGAATTTGCAACAGTTATAAAATGATGTTTCCCTATTTTGCTGAATAATTTCTTATAGTTTTATGTAGATATGTTAACCAATTTGATTTCTTTTATCTAAAATGAGCTTTTTAGTTGTCAAGAAATACAACTGCATTATTTCAAATTAAAATTTTCGCTTAAAATGCAAAGTTGTTATTATAAACTTAAAATAAACCCTTTTTTTTAAATTGTAGTATATAAACAGTTTGGGTTAAAGGACATTTTTTTTTTTTCATTGCGCAAATAACTGATAACAATGATTATATTTTCATTTTTCCCTGAGATACACCGGGGTCAGCTAAACAGAAAAAAAACAAAAGTAAAAAATTAATTAACGAGCGTTGGATGTCCGTAAAGCACCGTAATTATTCAGTCCGGGAAGGGATGAAATAAAATGAAATGAAATGAAATGTTCGCCATAACTGATGCTGCAAATAGACAATTAAAAAAAAAGCAAAAATTAGTTTATACTCGCGGCATTTCCATCCTTCGCTTAAGTTGCAACATCCGTGGAAAAATGCAAAAAACTCAACCTGCGCACACTTTATAATTAAACGTTTCTTTTTTTCCTGCAGTCCAACCAACAGCTTACAAGTATGACAACAGTCTTCAGTTATTAATTTTTTCTAGAAAATTTTTAAATGAGAGAGAAAATAATAAAAAAATGCACAGTTTTAATAACTAAGCGAAGCGGTACAGGTGACAGATGTCGCCAAGACGCGACAGTGTCGCATATTTTATGCAGCTCGTGATTTTTATATAAACTGATTTTACCCACTAAAGTCAATTAATTAATTTGACCATTTTAAAATTACGAATATATGTATCTCTGCGAAATCACTGGCGTATAGTAACCCTTTGACGCCTTGGGTGGGTGAGAGATAATTTGCCGTCCAAAGCTTTTGAGCCCCTCCCTCCCCAGGTTATTGGAGTTTATTTCTTGGAATGAGCAAAATCAATATTAGACGCTCTTAACCGCCTTTTAGTTAACCGGCTATCAAATCAATATTTCCAAACTCCACCACATCTTGGTAACTTTAGCAAAGATTGTAAAGACCCAGAAAAATCTTTTCTTACCAACTTTTCCTCAAGAAATTTGTTTGGCATGTTCGAAAATGTTTCAAATAAGGGAATGGAAAATATATGGAAATGATTTTTAAATAATAAATAACACTGCACAACAGCATTTCTGATGATTGGGTTATGTTACATGATATAAGTCCAATTTTTAATGACGATTTCAAATCTGTGACTGAAATTTCTGTATGAACTCTAATTAAAAAATGTGACACTTTGAACTTTTTATAATAAAACACTATATTTTCAAAGATAATCCTATTTTATTTAGTTCTTAAGTTGAGAAAAACTTTCTTTTATTTGACTTCCTGAAAGCAGAGCTGTTCTGAATGCTCCAACAATAGTCAGCCATCAAGTGTACGTTCCAGTAGCCTTGATAGCGTTCTTCCATCCTACGAAGGTCCTAGTGCAATTGCTTGCCCTGTTCTTCACTTAGATCTCCGAGATTGGGGATAAATAGTTCAGATGGTTGTGAAGAAAGTGTAACTTGATGTTCATGTTACATCCAACCCTTTGAAAGTGATTCATTAGTTGTTCGACGTGCTGAGAATAGTTAGAACCTTTCTTATTTCCCAAAAAATTTCAAACCAGCCAAACAAACTCATTCCAGGGATACTTTATGTAACCTCCTTGTTGACCTTAAAGAAAGTTTACTATTTTTAAATCAACGCATATGAGCCAGTTGTGTTCCACATATTAAATTTTGTCCAAGACCAGAGCAATAGTTGTATATTCTTCTTTTATTTTTGTAGAATGTGCAATAGGTAACGACCCTATTCTATTCCCATTGTGCAAGAGAGCAAAATTTAGACTTTGATGAGCTTATGAACTAGCTCCACTTACTAAAAACGTAATTTTGAAATCCCATTGCAGCCATTAAACCAGGTACATCTTAACAAAATTCGAAATCCTCTTCAGCAAAATATTTGAGGAGATTTTTTTCTCTTGTTCGGTAATAAGAAATTTTGGTTTCTTTTGTTACTAAGTCTCTTTCTTGTAGTCTGGACGCCAACATTTTTGAAGCAGACTTTGACAGTCTCAGATTTCTGATAAGGTCATTTAAATCATCTTGGTTGAATGGTTTTGGCGTTTTCAGGTCATATTTAAAGTCACTATAACTACTGTCATTTTTCGTCTCAAAATTCATAGGCTAATCCTGTGAAGCATCAGCTTGAGGCTCAGGTGATCTCTTAGGGCAGAAAACACGTCTTTATGCTGACCGTATGCAAGGATATTCCCATTTGGCTCAATTTTTGCGATTAATGCTATTAATGTTTATCAAACAAAAATAACAGTCGTCGTGGTGGTTCACGAGTTCCTTCCCGATCATAGCGGTTTCAAGCCGAAATCTGTTCCTTTTCTTATTTGTCCAAAAACGTAGAATCTTAACGTACGTTTTGCATACCTTTTGCAGAGTCCAAAACTTATCTTTCATTTTCAGTAGGTGACCAAAGTAATTCTTGTAAGCCTCTTTTACGAACGCTGTCTTATTCAAACGGTTTCTTTTAAAATGAAACAAAAATGATTTGGATCACTCACACAAACTTGTCTTGACGATTCCGCATCAAATTACACTGCACAACTGAATATTTTTTTTAATTATCGGCAAATTAACACGGTAACACAGCGAATTTTTAGTGAAAGCTATAACTCGTAAACCAGAGCTGTTACGAAAAAAAGGAGGGTATATTCAGAATCAGCGACGTCAAATTAGTAAACATCATGTGATAAAAGTCAATCATCAGACAAAAGTTGCAATTTTGTTGTGCAGTGTAATAAATGGAAAACGATTTTTTTCTATGCAATATTCCAAATTTTTACATGAAAAAATTTGATATTTTTTTGGAAAAATTCACACATTTCTAATAATTTTTTTTTGTTTCAGGTGATGCTTTTCGAAAATAATCGTATCTTCATTCCTCTAAAAGCTGTTTTAAAGTCTTGGCGGAGAAAGGCCGTAAGTACTTTTAAAATCAATATTTTTTAATAAAAAAACATAATACATAATTAATATCTTCAATACATACTCTTTCTTATGTCAAAAGTCTCACTCAAGTAAATGAGATATTCTTTGAAAGATTGAGCTTATTGGTTATAACTTTGGACTGAACTCTTTTTCTCAAAAATGATCGTATACCATAGCATCCTTTTAAATACGATGTAAAAAGCTTCTTTTGAGTAAAATCATAGTGATAATTAAGTTTTCTTTCCACGCCTCTGTAAAGGTAGAAGGTATTGTTTCCTATAGTTTTGGAAAATTTTTTTGCAAGAGCGCCATTCTGATTATGGGTTCAGTCTTCGGAATATCTTTACATTGATGTCAGTACGTCAACATGAAGTTATCGTGATTTCATCTGAAAACAAGGAAATGAAAACCCTCGTTTTGAAAGACTCAAAGTAATATATCACCAAATGTGCGCAAAATAAAAACTACATGTGATATATCAAAAGAAATGTAAATGATAAAATATTTTAAAAACTTTTGTGTGTCATGGTTAATGCCATATTTTTTTTTCGATTATTCTTATGTTATCGAAACATAACGATTTAATTTTAAATGTTTATGAACATATTTTCTTAATTTTCTCGAAAAAATTGGCTTACATTTCTTTTGATATATCACTTGTAATATTTATGTTGTGCACAATTTGTGATATATTACTTTAAGTTTTTCAAAACGAGGTTTTTCGTTTCCTTGTTTTCAGATGAAATCACGATAGCTTCATACTCATAAATAATACGAACAAACTCTGCGTTGTCTCTGTGATGTTGAGAGGCCTTTCAAACTGCATAAAAAAATGTATCATTAACAGTTTTATCGCATCTGCCATTTATATAAAAAAAATGTGTCTTTACACAAAAACAGAGAATTGAAAGAGGCAGACGTTGTTATTGTTGCGCTTTAGACTAATTAAATTTGTTTGGCAGATTGCAATTATTACAAAAATTTTGTCATAAGAAACGAAAGCAACAACATCTGCACTTAATAGAGCCAATATTACATTCATATAAAAAATCGAGTACTAAATCGTTTTATCGCGTCTGCCTCTTGGCTGACTGGTTCCAATTCTTATGAAAAACAGAAAAATATAGAAGACAGACGTTTCCAGCGCTGCGTTTTCGAAGGCAGACGTTTTTGAGCACTTAAAGTACATGAAAAGTTTAAGTTTTTCAACTATGTATATCATTATATATGTATGTATATTCGGAAAATTCTGGTGTCACTAAAATTAATGTTCGAATTTGATCAAAATCCATCATTTTGACGAATACAATCCCATATATTTTGAAAAAGCAGAGGCCTACACGTCTGCCTCTTGTATTTTAAGCCTCTAAGGCCAATACTAAAGACAATGAATTTCTGAAAGAAAACGATAAAACTATTTAAGGTTTTTTTTCTTTTTACAAATTAACAATTGCTGTTATTAGAAATGTGGCGTCTGCCTTTTATATTTTCGCTATCTATATTATGCCCTTAGCACAAAATATTAGAGGCAGACGTGAAAAAATAATTTGATAAAGTTTTTTTTTTTTTGCAACTTCAAAATTCATTTGGTTATTCTTTCCAATTTGCATAAATGTGAAATCATTGCATATCAATACCAACAACGATAAAATTATATATATCCTTAACTCTCTTACTGTTATATGGTTTTATAGATAATTCACAAATTTTCTTAACAAAAGCATAAAAATTAAAAACAAAAAATTTCCATCAAATTAATAAATAATAAAATTTAATATCTACCCCTGAAAATTCAGCCAGCCAACATATAATGACTGTTGTATTTCATCTAGTTACTGAGTGCAGTTGCACAACATGTGTTTATGTAATTCCATGGCATAAGAAGTAAAATAAATTGTTTTAAAATTATTCAATTACCTGCTTAACACGTGTTATACCAACATCGAAGTCCTGATTTGAAATGAAAAGATGTGCCTTTCGCGGCGACGTACCCATAATATTGGCGACAACTTTCTTCTTTGTGGCGGTATGACGGTATGTCGGCGTTGAATGAATAGCTGGGGTGGGGTGGCTGGCGTGAGATTACGCCTGTAAAATTCACATTTATTATTTCTTTTCGTGTTTATTACCTTTATATGTATGTGTAGCAGCTGAGATTATCTTGGCAATTGAATTTCGCGCGGAAGTAATTTCCGCAAATAGCATTTTAATTGTTCCAAAAAAGTTATTGCTTCATTCTGCAATGAGAATTTAATACCGCAACGGTCTCATGTAATGTCTCAGATTCACACGTGCACTAAATGAGTAGTAGAATGCGAAACGTGGCCGTACACTGGCGCAGAAAAACTTTAAAAATTAAAAATATGAAAAAATTATTTTTTGTTTTCCAACACTGATCGTGGGGGCTTTTCATTGTAGTGCTCTGTTTTTTAATAAATACCCCGTCTTTCATTTTTCTCAATGTCACAGGTCGTCTCAATTTTTATTTTCTTTGGTTTCTTGAGTATTTTCTCCACCGTACATAAAATGCGTCAGCTAATTGAATTGGTAATTTGTGTTAGCATATATAAAGTATAAATTTAGTGAAAAATCTTATGTTTCTAATAAAACAGATTGCAAATATTTTACTTTTCATATTTGAGTTGCTCAACAATATTTCTCGAAGCCCAGCATTAATTGTATTCTTATGTCTCAATATGTTTGGAATGATTTCTCGTAATAAGGACTCTCTGTACACTTAATAATTTCTTTTCCAATCAGTACTCTGACTATAGCTAGTGCTATTAGTATTTGCCTTGAATCCATGTAAACACTTGTATTGCTCGTATTTGTACTCACTATGTAGATTGAATTAAAGTTTTTCACTTGTTTACTGACAAACAGCAATCGAATAAAGGCACAAACATGTGTATCGCTCAGATTCGTATCTGATTATCCGTTACCCACATCTAAACTATAGTTTACCCTCATCTCATACGAGCTGTCGTCCCTTGTGTCGCATAGTGTTGAATTTTTTCATTTCCAGAGGATTGCCTTGTCAAGTTGTCCATAAAGCATTTTATCCTTTTTTATTGAATTTATTTTTTATTTATGCCTACTGAAGACTGAGTTTTTGCTTACTTTTTCTTATAAATCTGATTTCGATAAATTGCCTCAAATTCAGTGCTTTTGCTCTTTATCTCCTCACGGAGCATAAGGCCTCCACAAGACTCTTGCAACGTGCACGATTTGCAGCGAGTGCCATCAATTCTCTCCAACATTTTTCTGATTTACGTATTTCCTGTTCTAAGGATCGTTTCTACGATGATTTAGGACGGCTGCGTTTTCTACTACCCTGAAGATTCCACTCAGACGTTTGCCGACAGACTTCAGTTCGTGACTTTCTTGTATCCAATCTCTTTCCATTTTCACCGTTTTATTTGAATGGATATCAGATCTTGACGGCATCTAGTGATCAAATCGACCTGAGAGATGGTCTTAGGCCACCAACTTTTCAACATTCGGCGAAGACATTTTTGAGCTTTGTTGTCGTTGGCAAGAACGAAGATTGCCAGACATTACGAAGTTGGGCAAAGGTACATTTCATTTTGTTTATTATAACAGGGTTGCCCATATTCGAAGCGCCCATTTTATTTTTAAATAAATCAAAGAAAACACAATTTTTTTTCTGTTCGTCATGAAAATCATTTAATTGGTTCAAGTAAATTTGTTTAAATCATTTCTTGAATATGATATCTCGTTAATGGTCGCCCTTGGCCTGTACGGCGTTAAATCTGGTAATCTTGGCGGCCAATCGAAATCACCATTTTTTGAGATCAAACGGCCAGGGAACAATACCTTCAAAAAATCGATTGTAGTGCGGCTTGTGTGTGGTGGCGCGCCGTCTTGTTGAAACCAGTAGTGCCCCATACGCTTTCGACGAATAATTGGCATGAAAAAATTGGTTATCATATCGCGATAACGCTCCTGATTAACAGTAACCGTGTGACCTTATCATCTTCGAAAAAGAACGGCCCAATGACCATTTTAGCACAAACGCCACACCAAGCAGTGGCTTTTGCATCGTGAAGAGGTACCTCTTGAATCTCTTGTGGTTTTTCAGTGGAATAAATACGGCAATTTTGTTTGTTTACCGTTACGTTCAACTGGAAATGAGCTTCATCGGTCATGATAATTTTTTTTTTGAGTTTTCACTGTTGACTTGTTTTGTTGAATGTAAATTTCAACAATTTTAGAGCGTTCAAGTTGCGTGTACTGTTCCATGGTAAAAATCTGCTTGGAATGACGCTTCAAAACGCGGTATGTCATTAGCCGATTTGACATCGCTGTCAAAAGTTATAGTGTTGTCCGATGGGTGCTTCGAATATGGGCAACCCTGTACTTACACCTTTAATGGTACCACCGTCAGGTTTAATTACGCTGCCTTAGTAACTAAATTAATACACTTCTTCTATGCTAGATCATGAATCTATTGCTGGCACCGGTAGGGTGAATAGATATGATTTTTGTTTTATTTATGTTGAACTTCAAACCTACTTCTTCCGAAGAAGATCTAACGGGAGTAAGTTTTTCTGGCATGTCTGACTGATGTGGTTAATAAGCTTGGGTGCTACACCTTGTCTATTCAACTCATTCCAGATGCAATTTTGGTCGATACGATACGATCAAACGCTCTACTGTAGTCAATTAAAGCTAGATGTAACGAAGCTTGCCACTCATTTATATGATCCACGATAATGCGAAGAGTATTAATTTGGTCGATAGACGATCTGTTTGAACGAAAGCTAGCCTAGTGTTTTCGGTTAAGTTGTTCTATTTTTCCTCTAACTCTGGAAAATATGATTTTCGTTAAGACCTTGGACGGAACTGATAATATCATGATGCCTCTATTGTTCTGGCATAATGATAAGTTCCTTTTTTTCGGGATTTTCACTAAGGTTCCTATGAGTTAGTCTTCAGGTATTCGCTTTTCTTCCCGAATTTGAATAAGAACTGGGTACATTAGTTCAGCGGTGAAGTCTGGGAAGCTTCAACATTTCGGCTGCTCCCTCAGATTTGTTATTTGTGAGAGATTTGATGACTTTTTTATCTCCGTTAATGAAGGCGGGCACGAGGCTTATCGCTGTGATCTTCAAATGGGTCTTAAGAACGATAATCATCATGTTCAAGAGGATGGGTTTCAAAAATTTGTTTTAAACTAAAGCAAGAAAACAGAGGAATAAAATTCATTCAGGGAATTGTCCTTCTGGTTTAACAAAATCCAACAACGTGTGGCTTTGGCAACATCGTGTGTTAGTATGTGTATCACACTCGTTTTTATGACAAAGCACTAAACTGTTAAACGTATGGATGCGATTTAAATTCGTGTTCGGATGTTTTTCTTGCAGTTGGGCTCACAATCGGAATCAGTTTCACGCACAATGAAGCGATTGTTGATATTGTTATTATTTGTAGTGTAGCATGTCGCACTGGTTACACTCGTAGTGCTCATTTTGTTCCTTGTTAAATAATGCTTGTCGTGGAAAACATGGTAAACACCCTTGCTCGTAGCCAGCACCAACGTTCGGTTAGTTGCTGGATGGAGTCGCAGTCGAGGGTGATTCAAAGCCTGCTTAGCTTAGCCTTCCTTCCTTCCTTCCGCGCGACGCTTTCGTTACGGTAATGTGGTTCAGCATTACTTTCTCGAAATTGGGGTTTGCTTAATCGGATAACACTTTTGACTTTTTCAATTTAAATGCTGAACATCCTGCAAATAGACATGTGGGTTTGTTTGTATGATTGCGCTGCTCCTTTTAAGGGTAATAATGGAATAAGCGTTTGACTAAATGATTTCGCGAAAAAGCGAGAAGCCGGGGGAGGACATTCAATTAAAGTGATGGTCATGGTTATGCACACAGCGATGACGCTTTTATGATTTATAACAGATCCCTTCACTTACTCTAAAAGACATTTAAGAATTGTAGCATCGAATTCATAAATAAAAATTAAAAGTAATGTCAACTAAAAGGAGAATTTGAAAAGTTCAACTTTATGAGAAAATATGAAGCCCGTGGTTAGATTCTCGTAGCTACAAAACAAAAAGCTTAAAGCATGGAAGAGCTACCGTCTTTACGTTTGAATTCATCCAATAAATGCCCACATATATGTTAGGGTCTTTTCTCGTCAATGCTGATGAACGTGTATGCATTTATTGGCTATCAAAATTTTTACAAATCAGCGATTATGTAAAAAAAGCCTTTATATGAGCAACAGCACACGCATATTTGTACAACTGCTATAAAATTGAATGCAGAAAAGGAATAAAATACCTAAATGTTTCTTGCATAGAGTTTTAGCTTACACAGAAAATATTTTTTTTTTTTTTGATTTTAGATTTCTGATTCCGAATTCGGTTCTTTAGTAAATATATTCAATATTTTCCTGAATTACCGTGAATGAATAAAGACTTAGCTTGCAAAATAGCTTTAGACGAAATCGACCACAGATTATAGCCCGAAAAAATTGCGTCTAGGCGTGGCACCTCCCATGCAAGCAAAAAACGATTAATGCTATGTATATATTTAGTGTACTAAATAAAATTTGGTATACATAGAGATGTCGGTTACCATAAGCTTTTATGTCAAATAAAATTTGACAGGATTGCATTAGTAGGCGTGGCATCTCCCATGTTAACAAAAAGTTTTCAGCGTGATATTTTTTGATTTTTTAACTATGGTTCGATTATTTCAACTTTTTTCAACATTTGCCTTTGGACTTTATTAACCTTTTTCAACTTAATTGGATTTACCAAGATTTTCATCTTTACTTATCAATTATTTTTCAAAACTTTAATTTTCTTTCAACTTTTTTCGAGTTTTTCATTCTCTTTCAACTTTTCCAACATTTTTAAATTTAATCGATGTTATTGGCCTTTATCTACTGTTTCAACCTCCTTCAATTTTTTTAGACTTCTTCAACCGCATTCAACTTTTTTCGTCATTTTTCATACTTTATAGACTTAGTAGCCTTCAACTTGTTCAATTTGTTTCCGCTTTTCAACCCTTTTCAATATTTTTCAAATATATTTGATATTCAACCTCCTCCAACTTATTTCGAGATTTTCCAATTTTTTCGAGATTTTCAACTTTTTTCGAGTTTTTTAACCTCTTTCAACCGTTTCAATATTTTTCAACCCCTTTCAACTTTTTTTTAACATTTTCCATACGACATTTTTAACCTCATTCAACTTTTTTCGACTTTTCAACCTCATTCAACTTTTTTCGAGTTTTTCAATCTCTTTGAACCTTATCAAAACTTTTCATATATTATCGACTTTATCAGCATTTTTCATCCGTTTCAACTTATTTCAAAATTTTTAAAATTTTTTTCGACTTTTTCAACTTCATTCAACTTTTTGAAGATTTTCAACTTTTTTCGAGTTTTCAACCTCTTTCAACACTTTTCATATACTATCGACTTTTGACTTTTTCAATTTAAATGCTGAACATCCTGCAAATAGACATGTGGGTTTGTTTGTATGATTGCGCTGCTCCTTTTAAGGGTAATAATGGAATAAGCGTTTGACTAAATGATTTCGCGAAAAAGCGAGAAGCCGGGGGAGGACATTCAATTAAAGTGATGGTCATGGTTATGCACACAGCGATGACGCTTTTATGATTTATAACAGATCCCTTCACTTACTCTAAAAGACATTTAAGAATTGTAGCATCGAATTCATAAATAAAAATTAAAAGTAATGTCAACTAAAAGGAGAATTTGAAAAGTTCAACTTTATGAGAAAATATGAAGCCCGTGGTTAGATTCTCGTAGCTACAAAACAAAAAGCTTAAAGCATGGAAGAGCTACCGTCTTTACGTTTGAATTCATCCAATAAATGCCCACATATATGTTAGGGTCTTTTCTCGTCAATGCTGATGAACGTGTATGCATTTATTGGCTATCAAAATTTTTACAAATCAGCGATTATGTAAAAAAAGCCTTTATATGAGCAACAGCACACGCATATTTGTACAACTGCTATAAAATTGAATGCAGAAAAGGAATAAAATACCTAAATGTTTCTTGCATAGAGTTTTAGCTTACACAGAAAATATTTTTTTTTTTTTGATTTTAGATTTCTGATTCCGAATTCGGTTCTTTAGTAAATATATTCAATATTTTCCTGAATTACCGTGAATGAATTAAGACTTAGCTTGCAAAATAGCTTTAGACGAAATCGACCACAGATTATAGCCCGAAAAAATTGCGTCTAGGCGTGGCACCTCCCATGCAAGCAAAAAACGATTAATGCTATGTATATATTTAGTGTACTAAATAAAATTTGGTATACATAGAGATGTCGGTTACCATAAGCTTTTATGTCAAATAAAATTTGACAGGATTGCATTAGTAGGCGTGGCATCTCCCATGTTAACAAAAAGTTTTCAGCGTGATATTTTTTGATTTTTTAACTATGGTTCGATTATTTCAACTTTTTTCAACATTTGCCTTTGGACTTTATTAACCTTTTTCAACTTAATTGGATTTACCAAGATTTTCATCTTTACTTATCAATTATTTTTCAAAACTTTAATTTTCTTTCAACTTTTTTCGAGTTTTTCATTCTCTTTCAACTTTTCCAACATTTTTAAATTTAATCGATGTTATTGGCCTTTATCTACTGTTTCAACCTCCTTCAATTTTTTTAGACTTCTTCAACCGCATTCAACTTTTTTCGTCATTTTTCATACTTTATAGACTTAGTAGCCTTCAACTTGTTCAATTTGTTTCCGCTTTTCAACCCTTTTCAATATTTTTCAAATATATTTGATATTCAACCTCCTCCAACTTATTTCGAGATTTTCCAATTTTTTCGAGATTTTCAACTTTTTTCGAGTTTTTTAACCTCTTTCAACCGTTTCAATATTTTTCAACCCCTTTCAACTTTTTTTTAACATTTTCCATACGACATTTTTAACCTCATTCAACTTTTTTCGACTTTTCAACCTCATTCAACTTTTTTCGAGTTTTTCAATCTCTTTGAACCTTATCAAAACTTTTCATATATTATCGACTTTATCAGCATTTTTCATCCGTTTCAACTTATTTCAAAATTTTTAAAATTTTTTTCGACTTTTTCAACTTCATTCAACTTTTTGAAGATTTTCAACTTTTTTCGAGTTTTCAACCTCTTTCAACACTTTTCATATACTATCGACTTTATCAGTCTTTTTCACCTGTTTCAACCTCTCTCAACTTTATTCAGCATTTCGCATGTTTTTTTCGACTTTTTCAACCTCTTACGACCCTTTGAGCCTTTTTCACCTGCTTCAAGATTTATTCAGCTTTCAACTTTTTTCAATGTTATCCATTTTTTTTCGAGTTTTCCAATATTTTTCGACTTTTTCAACCTTTTTCAAAATTTACCAACTTTTTCAACTCCTTTCAACTTTGCTAAACAACGTTTTCTATACTTCTTCGACATTTTAACCTCTGTCGACTTTCTTCAACATTTTCAATATTTTTTTTTTTTCTTGTTCAGCCTATTTCACACTTTCCAACAGATTTTGACTTCATCGAATTGTTCATCTTTATTAAATTTTTGAAATTTTTTGCATATTTTTTCAACTTTTTCAACCTTATTTAACTTCTTTCCAAAATTTTCCATATTTTTTCGACTTTTTCAACCTCAAAACGAAAGATATTTTTCCCCTCGCTATGGTAGTTAATCAGTGCAAAGGTTGAAAGAAATCTTTCCACCCTTATATCTCAGCTTTTGGTGAACCGATCTCGAAGATGATAGTTTTTAGGCACTCTGCTCGATGACTACTTTAATTTGATATATGATTTATTTCGCTAGCTATACTAGACCCCATCAACCAAGCCTTACCTTCGAAGAGAAAACTATACTAACTGACAGTACGTCTAAAAAAAATGTCACGTTTTGCGTTTCATTATACACACCTAATTTCAAAACAAACCCCCGCTAAAAAAGTTCCACTTTAAAAACAAATTCAGGAAAATCATATTATGAGTCTTGAACTAATTTTAATTTTTAAATTATTATTATCCTTTATAAAGCGAGACAACATTTGCCTATTATAGTGTGTCAAGCAGTATAACTTCCAAAAATGAGTAAAATTTTCTTTAAGTGTATGTGACACCAATTATTAAAACTGAAGACCGACTGAAGGTATATGCAAGTAGTAGATATTGCGTACGGCATAAAAATCATATTCGATTTATATGTCGCAAACAGGTTGCGGATTTTCCACACAAAAGTCCATATGTTACCTTGCACGATTCAGTCAAGTGAGCTACTTTTGATTTTATGACTGTGTTACAACACAGCATCGATATCCGCAAGGACATAAATTTAAATATTCAAAGAATTTCCAATAGAAATCTTAAATGTTTATTACCTAGTCCGACCGTTTCGTATGATATCTGCCGTGGCTTACCATTTCCATTTGCCCGTTGTTCTAATATTAAATTTAACTTTATATGTACGAGCACATAATCTGTACAGATTTTGTTTGTATTGAAAATATTTTTATGACTTTCTTTTGTACTACTCGTATTTATAGTTCTGCAAGATGTTAGATACACTCGGAGTTTAAATGAAATTACACTTGAATATGTCCTAATAAAGCGATTTGCAAACAAATGTGGTTTCATTGAAAAATTGCTATATGCAAATTTATATTGTATGAGTAGTCGAATTAAAGATTTTTTTTTTGTTTTATATAATTACATGAAAAACTTAGTTTTTGAAAAGAGTTTGTCTCCAAAGATTTCTCAAGATGAGAGTTTGAATCTTATTTTCATATACCACTTTCTTGCTTAACTGCAGCGAGGCCGTTTTTAAGATTTTTTGTGAGGTTTTCCTTGAGGTCTCAGCCCCTTTTTGAAATTTGGTTATAGCACGTCAAAACCTATAGGGGTAAAATACCGTCATCCTACAGTCTGGTGGATCCTATTATTTACTGTCGCTTAAGAATAAAATAAATAAATATTCCTTATAAATGAAACACATTTTTTATTCGAAAAGTGATAACCTTTTGTATTTCATTGTACGGTACAAACGTTGCGATTAAGTACGGAATAAAATATTCGACAAATTCAAATACAGCGCTCTTATTCGAACACCCTATAGTCTTTTGTCTTCATTTTTCCGCCAGATGGATGCAGTTCTTCAGAGCTCATGTTGAACACTTTTCTCGTGTAATATGTCGATTTAATGAAGAACAAATTCAACGATTTCATTATGCTCCTTTATCAGTGCCATCGTTGAATTGTGGTTTCTTAGTGGGTGTCAAAATCGATTATGCAATTCGTTCAAATGACATCGAATTAAAATCTTAGTCCCTTGGGCTATACACTGGTGATGAAATAAAATCCTTTAGGGAGTAACAGAGCATATCTTTTTCCGCTGTTGGACAGTTAAAGGGGTTGCTGATTTTTGTGTGTGTGTGAAAATCACAGCATCAGGTTGAAAATCCCGGATGTGCCGGAAGTGTTCAAAAGCCATCACTCACTCAGAGTGGCAGCATCCTTCTTATTTATCTTGCTGTGTGTGTGTGTAAGGACTAAATTTATTTCATTATTTACCCTCAATTATGTAATTTGTTTTTGTTTTCATATTTTCATATTATCATTTTGATGTTGTTGTTGTTGAGATTGGTGTTGGCGACACGTGATAGTCGCGTGTCATTTGTCGTTTACCGCTTAAGTTATGTGAAATGGCGCCCAGCTGGAGAAGTGCAGGCGTCCAGGCGTTTTGGCGTTACAATGCGAATAAATGTGTGTAAACTGCATGTAATGACAACAATAATAAAAACACCATTAAGCGGTTGCTTGTTCCCAAGTTGGATTTATTTCAGCGCGCACCACCTCTGGTTGTGGTTTGTTGTTGTGGGCGGCGTTTAAAGTCACGTGCCGCCTCATTACTCATCATATGTTGTAGATTGCTTGTAGTTGTTGAACCATCCAAATATGATCTAATAAATTATGAAAATACAAAAAAATAATACTACGATAAGCGATAAAGCAGTGATATGCATAATTATAAATTAAACTCTTTGTATAATTTGATCCTACTTGGTTTCCTTCAAAAGAATGGGATAAAATGATTGAACCGAAATCAACCTCCTATTCATTGTAATTTTTAGACTCTCAAGTTCAAAACAACTCTTTTAAAAGACAACTCTCTAAAAAAAAACTTTCAGAATCAATGTAGAAGATATTGCTTTTGTATCAATCAACAAAACACCTTCTTGATATTTATACATCTATATATTGAGAACCATTAGTCTGGCATGTTTGTCTCCAAAAACTTTTCTTAGAGGGCTAAAAATCCTTAAAAATTTTTAGCGACGTGATCAATAAATGCTGAATTATGGTCTAAAATTTCTTTTCGAAATCTGTAAATTTGATACTATTTGTATAGCAATTGTGAATATTTCCTTGGAGAATACATTCCTCTACATTATTAAGATTTTTAGAAACATCAGACTGATTTCGAACTTACAACTCTTATAGTTAGGGAACTGTTGATCATTTTAGTTATATGATTTTATTGTCGTAAAGTGAAGATAGCGCCGTTTTTTCTTAAATGAACTTTGAAGCTACAATAAAAAAATAACTATTAAATTATTTTATCGCGTCTGCCTCTGATATGTTGTGTTAAAGGCATAGTATAGATAACGAAAATATAAAAGACAGACATCCACACTGCCGCATTTTTAATATAGTAACAGTAATTGTACAGTATCGCCCCTAGAAGCTGAAAATATAAGAGGCAAACGTGTAGATCTCAGCTTTTTCAAAATAAATGTGGAAGTATATGTCAAAATCGTAGATTTTGGTCAAATTCGTGATGAAAAATTATGGTGTCCGATTTGGCGTAAAATGCTCCATATACACAACCAGAAAAATTACATAAATGACCGGAAAAATATAATAATTTCGGATAACGAAATTTGCGCGGTTTTAATTTAACATAGATATATTTTTAATAATATGCACCTTAAGTGCTCAAAAACGTCTGCCTTCGAAAAGCAGTGCTAAAGACGTCTGCCTTCTCTATTTTTATGTTTTTTTTAAAGAATAGGAACCAATTAGCCAAGAGGCAGACGCGATGAAATGACTTTGTACTGAGTTTTTATTTTTTACATGTTTGCAATATTGCAATTTTTAAATGCAGCAATAACTAAGTGGCAGAGGTTGTTTCCCTAGTTTCTTATGACATAATCTTTATAATAATCGTAATCTGCCGGACAATAAAATCACTTAAGCGTGGTAACAAAAACCTCTGCCTCTTGCATTTCTCTGTTTTGTGTATTACCACATTTTTTGATATAAAAGGCAGACGCGATGAAATTGCTTATGGTACCCGTTTTTATAGTTTCAAAGGATTCTCAAACTGGAAACTGACGAAATATACATATCAAACCCTAGCAAGAAAATTTTCAAATACAGAGGAGTTTTCTAAGGAACCACAGTGCCAAATTTAAAACTGGTCTAAGAAAATTGGCGTCAGCCACTCAAACAAGCAATAACTCAAAAACCTATTTCGAGTGAGCAATTTATGAAAATATAATCAAATTCTATATCGAAACATTTGACGACACAAGCTTAGCAAAATGTTGAAATTTGTATTGAGGGAGCTGCGAATTACCGCCTTGGCAAAATTTGGCTTAGCGAAGTTACAAAAGAAAAAACAAGTGGCATTGTTTAGATTAGTAGGTGTGGCCTATTATGGACGCTATTAAATTATACCGAATATCCCTACCACGTGCATTTCCACTGGTAAGTGAAGTGGTATGTTATTTATCTTTGGCGTGTCAAAAGAAAACACCCAGCACATGATATTTCGCTGATTTATGAACTTTTTTTTTGATTTGTAAATGCGATATTTCTTTTTTAATATATGCCAGACAATTGTATTCACATACAAGAACACCATGAATATTCTCATGCATTCGGCAAAGTCATTTGCAAAAAGAAATCGAATTTGAGTCGCGGCGTTACTTTTTTAACTTATCAACCTTAGTATGCATGAGAAAGCGAATATCCTTCATAAATCATACAAATCATTGATAGGTACAAAATAGAGATTCCTCTATCTACATATGTGGCATACTATTACAAACGTATGTACATGTATGTATGCAACTGTATACAAATTCTTGTTTTTAGCGTATGTATTGATATTTGTGGGTATGTATTAATGAATGTAGTCTCCTAAGAAATTTCAAGGACCTGCCACAGCAATACCTACATTTCAATTGAAAATTCATGGGTGGAGTCAAAAACTATGCCATTGAAGAACAGTGGAGTTGAAAGTTGTACTTGACAGAGAAAATATTTAAATTTAAGAAAACTTAAAAACAATCCGGATATCTAGACATAATGATCATTTGAAACCGTACCATTGTCGATGCTGTAAAGTTCAACTAGTTATAACAAATATACAAAGAGAAATTTTGCAATTAAATTTGAACATTGTATTTCTCTTGAATAGGCTTCCGTTTCCATAAATTTTTGTTGAAAAGTTTCAAAATTGGAAAATTCGCAAGTCAGTTGAGAAAGTCTTATCCAGTATACCTAGCACTCGAAATTCTGCTTTTTGATAGGCGAATGCAGAACGTAATTTCTTGAATTGTAATTGTTGGCGGAATTAGAAAAGTAGGCGTGGCACTTTTATGCAATAGAAAACTTTGACATAATATTACTCGGAAAATGTATCTACAATTTCCATTAAAATTTTAGAGATGATACTACTAAAAGATGTCATCAATACAATCTATACTGAATCATACTATACTGGCAAACCTCGTAGAAGAGCGT
This sequence comes from Tricholauxania praeusta, assembly GCA_949775025.1. Taxonomy (NCBI): domain Eukaryota; kingdom Metazoa; phylum Arthropoda; class Insecta; order Diptera; family Lauxaniidae; genus Tricholauxania; species Tricholauxania praeusta. Next base: position 49,053,509 of record OX459028.1, read on the forward strand.
GGCGCTGCCCACAATATTTATAAACGTTATGATAAGAGAACTAATAACGTAATTGATACGAAATTTAATGTGGCAGATCTATGTGCTATAAGGCATCTCAAAACCAAAAGTGTCGTAACAGCACTTGTAGGCGTGGCATCGACCGTACAAGCGTGATCTTCATAAAATTTGGTGTAGAGGTTCCGGTTACTTTGATATTAAATACAGTCCGACGGGATTGCATCAGTGGGCGTGGTACCTCGCATATTAACAAAGAGTTGTTAACTTTATTTTAATTAAACTGTTCACTTGCTATAAGGTATGTGTATCTAAATCAAAAGCGGGCGAAATAGCAACAGTGGGCGTGTTACCTCCCATTCAAGTAAAATACCTTAAGTGACATACATATCTAGCGAACTATGTGAGCAATCATACTAAAATTTGGTATAAGATTGTTGTTTATAAAAAACTATTTCGGTATTAAAATCGGACTGGATTGCACCAGTTGGTGTGTCACTGCCCTATATTATACAAGGTATTGTGATAAAATTTGGTATACGGACGTTGATCACGAATGTAATATATTGAACTGAAAGTAGGCGGAAAAGTGGGCGTGGAATTGTTCGAATTTCTCAATCTTTTCCAACTTTCTTATTCATTTTCCATTATTTTATCGACTTTTTCCGCCTTTGTCAAGGGTTTCAACACTTTTCAACCGCTTTCAACTTTTTCGACATTTTCCATGTTTTTTTTGACTTTTTCAACATTTTTCAATTTTTTCGGCTTTTTCAAAGTTTTCCAATTTTTTCAACATTCTTCAATATTTTCCAATATTTTAATTCGACTTATTCAACCTGTTTCAACATTTTCCTTTATTTTCGACTTTTCAACTTTCTTCATTAGTTATCATATTTTTTCGACTCGTTCAGCGATTTTCAACCCCTTCAACTTTATTCAACTTTTTTCGAGTTTTTCAAGCTCTTTCAACTTTCTTTATCAACTGTTTCAACATTTCTCTTTCAAATTTTTTCCACTTTCTTCGAGTTTTTCAACCTCTTTCAACTATTTCCAAAATTTTCCATCTTTTATCGACTCATTCATTTTTCTACATTTTTCATACTTTTTCGACTTTTCCAACCTTAAAACGAAAAACCGAAGTATGGTCGCTCTCCTGGTTTTCAGCTGTTATGACCAAAGTGGTTACCAGATCTATTTAAAATTTTAGACTTAAGCCTTTTAAAGTTGACAGATTTATAAAAAACTACGAAATTTTTTTATAATTTTTTTGTTGCGTTAAAACACTCCAACTGTGTTGATTTGATATATTTATATTAACGGGCTATTAGAGGTGTCTGACAATGAACATATTATTTCAACACAGTTTTTATTTTCCTTTAAAATAAACTACCTTTATAATTTTAAAAATTAATTATCGATCTCTCCAAATCAAACATCCAGCATAATTGGTGAAGTTCAAAAGCCATATTCGATCCTTTTTATTTAATTTTTTCTTTAAATGTTTAATTTTAATTCTATTTTTTTACCTCTCAATAAAAAATATATATGCAATTTTTTTGAATTGGCACAATATTTTGCTCCACTGTGCGCTATTGTAACGAAATTGGTTTTAAACGCGATACCCAAATACACCTGCTGTGCGCTGGGCAGCGCAAATAGAATACAAATCGACTGCTACGGATTCATATTTTATCTTGCATAGAATCTGTCGTGTCTGATTTATTGCACTATTTAGATTCATTTTGCACTGAGCGCCAAAGCCAGCCAGCCAGCCAGTCAGCCAGTTACAGGAAGCAAAAACAAAAAATCGCTCTGAATAAATCGAATTGAAACCGTGGATGAAGATGCAAATCGACTTCACAATTCAAGAACATTGTTGCTTTAATCTCAGCGGAACCGAATGAAATTTATGGTATTTCAATTTTGAAAAAATTAATAATTTCCAATGGAAATCAAATTCAGTAGCATGAAATGAAGCTGAAAGTGATTTGGCTTCGATTCTCATAGATCGTTTAGGAGGGAGAGGGGATGGATATTTGATTCTTGTGCCATGTATTGCACTTAGGGTTTCATTGGTCATGATGCCAATAATTGTTGTTATTTGTTGTTTCGACTTCAATGAAATATAATAATCCTGCACAAGGGCGAAAACGAACGACACACTCAAAATATGATTGACTGCTGTTGCTATATTTTGAATATTCGCATAATGAGTCCAAATCCACCAGGAAGGCATAACGTGGTGCAGCACCTGCAATTGACACGCGTTACGTAAATCTTGCGCCATTTTTCTTATTCATTATGGAAACTTTTACACTTGTAGTATTTGTCAAATGGAAAAAACAGCGTAGTAGCGATGTTCTAACGAATGGTACAACCTAAACAACATTCATTTACAGTGTGCAATTCGCTTTGCCTTGATGTTGGATATCGATTTTTCATGTTTCCAAGTAGGATTTTTCAAATTCTACGTCAGATGGTATAAGTAGGTCAGGTACAGGGTGAGCGGTTGCTAGAAATAAGATCTTTACTAATCATTAAGACGTTTGGTCTACATCGACCAATAAAATTTCCTGATGCGTATGTTTCAAAATCGCCTTTGAATTAGATTCTTGCATTTGTTTTTTTAAGTCACAGAAGAGCATGCTCTTGCCTACTGTCTTGGGCTTACCGGATGATATATGAAAGAGACCTAGCCATACGTTCTGTTTAATCTTTTGAATGGTTGATACATAAGGTATTCTGGTAAAGAGAATGTCCAATTTGGCAGTGGGTGCATTTGCACAAGACAAGTGAGAAGAAATGTAACGAAATGGGACGAAAACTTTAATCATCATACTGATTATTTGTTATGACTATTGTTGGAGCTTTACGGAACCTTAAATTGTCATTCGACAGAATTGCCTTTTATACCATGTAGCACAAAACGTATATTCAGCCAAGTGTAAAAACTTTTTCTTGCGAAGAAATCCTCATGGAGCATGGGACTTCCACAAAACTCTTCCAACGTGCACTTTTTGTATCAAGTGGCTTCAACTTTCTCCAATTCACATATTTCTACTACCCTGAGAATTCCACTCCAGTGCTTGCCGACAGCCTTCATTTTCGCCGTTTGATTTGAATGGAAATCGGATCTTGACGGCATCGGGTAAGCAATTCGACGTTAGAGATTCGGTGAAGACAATTGTTAGTTATTACACTTGTAAATTCTGTAGCAGGGCGCTGCTGGTAAGCTAAGTTTCACAGTCGTATAAAAGAAAAAGCTTCACGTTTGACCCAAACATTTTTAGCTCCGTTGTCGTTGACATGAAAGAAGATTGGACGAAGGTACATTTCGCTTTGTGTTTTTTTTTGCATTGATGTCTTTCATGGTACTACCTTTAGGTGTTATTACGCTGCATGTCTGACTGCTTGGTGGCGAGAAGGCATACGTCATTGGTATAAGCGAGGTCTTCCGGATGCTCTTTGGAAGTTCATTGATTGCCACGATTTGTCGAGTCTAGGGCTCTACTGAGAACATTGTCAAGTACTATTAGGAACAGGATTGGTGACAGCAAACTATCTTGGCGCACACATAAAACGCACTCAAAAGGATCAAAAAGTTTCCAGACATGTAATACTCTACAGTTGAAACCTTCGTATTGATTTTTGATTTGATTAATAATCTTGGGTGATGCACCTCAGATGCAGATCAGATCCCAGATGCAATTTCGGTCGATGCTATCAAAAGTGGTACTTTAGTCGATGAAAGTGAAATGCAACGAAGCCTATCACTTCTTTTATCTGCTCCACGATAATGCGAAGGGTATTAATTTGATCAGCACACGATCTGTTCAGGCGAAATCTAGCCTGTTGTTTTCGGATAAGTACCTAATTACATTTTTCCCATGACTCTAGTGAGAAGGATTTTCATTAAGACCTTGGTCGGAACTGACAGTATCATGATGCCCCTATAATTCTGGCATAATGATAAGTCTTCATTTTCGGGACTTTGACTAAGGTTTCTATGTGCCAGTCTTCAGGTTTTTGTTCTTCTTCCCAAGTGTGAATATGAACTTGGTACATGAGTTCAGCGGTGAATTCTGGAGAAGCTTTCAACATTTCGGCAACTATACGAGTTGCCCCCCGCAGATTTGTTGTTTTTGAGAGTCTTGATGGCTTTTGTTATCTCCGTTAATGTAGGCGGGAACGTGGCTAGTCACTGCGATCTTTCTTCAGGGAGAGACATAAGGCAATTGCTAACGGGTATACATAGGTAGACGGTTGATGGTTTCCGAGTAATGTTCTTTAGGACGGATAAGCTGGTCATCTGTAGTTGTCAATAGGCTCCCGTTTTTACTTTTGATCGGACGATTTTGTCTGAATATTGCAAATTATTTTGTAAACGGTACGAAGATCTCTGAGTTTTGCAGTTTGTTGAGCTTTGGATGCGAGGTCATTGAATATTTCCCGAATATCTTTTTTGCGGGAAGCTCTTGCTTCCTTATTAAGGGCGTTATGTATTTATGCGACGTTTTGCCTCTGGTTTCTTGCTCGCACTTCCATTTCTTTCGCGTTTAGCAGCTTTTCTTTTTTCTATGATAATGCCACTCATCCAGAATTTTCTGCTCCGTGGGGTAAAGCCAAGTAGTGTCTCACTCGCTGCTATAAATATCGACTAGATGTTTTGCCTTTTAGATTCAATTGAGCTCCTGGGGTTAGTATTGCTAAGCCTTTTTACTTAGTCGATGAAGTTTTTCCGGAGGCAAGAATGCTTGAGCTTATATAGGGCAAATTTTCTTGTCATTGTGGGGGTCTGTTGGACGTATACTATTTTGATCCAAAGAGAAGCTACTATGAGGTGATGATCAGAGCCGTTGTCGGTGCTCATCTTAACTCTTACGTCAATTATTTATGCAGAAATGGTCTATCTGATTATCTGCTTGGTGATCGGGTGAAACCCATTTGTGTTTATGCTTGTACTGGAACAATGTTCCTCCTATCGTAAGACTTGCGTCAATGCAGAACTGGGTTAAAAGTTCACCGTTTTTAACTCAGATGCTGACGCTATGTCGACCCATAACGTGATTGAGGTTATTATTGTAGCCATTACCATAAATAAATCCTTCTTATGAGACTAAATCATTACACACTGATCGGGAAATTTCCGATCTCAAACTTTTTTTTTTAAAGTTCTAGGCAAAGGATAAGCATATCATCTAAGTCAGCTTATTTGTCACGTTCGCGAAATAAATTTTGGAATGTGCATTTAATTTAATTTTTTTTTAATTCCATTATGCTTAGAAGTAGAAGATGCCACTTTTCTTGGCGAAAGTATCACCGCAAATAGAATTACAACACAACTGATCGACAAAAACTTTATCATACAGTGAAGAATACAAATATTCATCTGTAGGAATTGGATAAAGAGCAATTTGCCAGATGGAAAAATGATTTCATGTCGGGCTTAAACCACTTTTTGATGGAGTGCGTTCCGAAGGTACTGAACACCGATACTCTGATAAGGATGGGTGCATCAAGCCGACTCAACTCACCCTGTCACTGATATCTTGTCATTTGCGTCAATTCATTCAACTTTTTTCTCTATATTGATTTACCCACTGCTCTTAAGCACTTTGACCCTGTATCAAGTCATACCATATAAGATTAACAATCTGTTATAATTCGAGGAAAAACGAACATGTATTATTGCTTCCAATCAATTGCCCAATACTCGTTTAGCCGCACATACACATACATACGTACATTAAGCGAATTAACATTTATGAGTGCCAGCTTACTATCGTCAAAGTTTCAGCTAATCCTTGCGTAGAATATAATAATAGCAGTATGTGTTTGTTGTTGATATTTTCGCAGACACACATGTGTTCCGAGTTCGGAAGTGTCTAATTATGCAATGAACTACGAGTATTTGAGACCAAAAATCACTAGCCTTTAAATGGGCAATACTGAGCTACATGAACAGTTTTCGAAACATAAAAAATGTCGAATCAACTTAAATTATCTCAATTATAAGGAAATACAAATGGACAAGATATCATTTTCTAAGATTTATTCATGACCTACGTAACCACAAATATTCTCAATGATAAATACATTATTTCTTGGTTCTTGGCTTAAAAGTTTTTAAGTCAATTTAGTTTGCAATAACATTTATAGGAAGTCCTGCCGCAGTGTAAACAAATTTTCTCGGAAAATACAAAGTTTTTTCTCTCCGCTAAGATATTTGATTGGGGTATTTTAGATAAATGTATGTACACATAAAATTTTCATTCTTTTAACCATTATATATATATATATATTTACCACTAATGTTTCAACATTTTTTGAACCATACTTTTTGAGATAACATTCGGAAACTGTCCAGATATTAAATCATCTGAGACAACTGCCATTAATGTACAGTAAAGCTGTACGCTGCGGTTTGACTCTCATCATTCCCATTTCCACTCTGACAAGGCTTTTAGTGTTAATTTTTTTTCTCAAATTTGAAACGAAATATATTTTTTTGTAGTATCTTTGTTTCCTTTATCTTTTGTATTCTTATAGCTTTTTTTTTGTACTTTTACAGCAGATAATTGAATTAGAATAACATCACAGCAACGTAGCATTGTGGCGTCATTGTTGTCCCCAGAAAAGTAGTTGCCAAGTACATAGATACATACATACGTGCGTAGGTATCCGAATGGCGAATATGCAAAAAAGTTTTTGTTACACGCTGCTTATACCGCAAGGACCACATGTTAATATACATACATAGTGCTTGCGACAAATGCTGGCATACCGAGGAAGTGCCCCACTCCAAGCAAAGCTTTTGGTCTGAGACATTTCCGTTGTTCATTTCGTACTTCGTTTTTTCCATTTCCATGCGTCTTAATTATTGTCTTTCCACAGAAAATTGTCGTCTTTTGCCATTAAACAATGCAGCGCGCGTATTTGTTACTAATTTAAGCTCGAGAATGCTCATAAGAAACCCAAACGTATAACTCATTGCCAAAGTGGTTTTTGTGAAACCGATGTTGTTTCTACTGCTGCTGTTGGCTCGGTAAGGAAACTATTTGCTAATTATGGTAAGTGTTGGATGAACAAAGCTACCATACCACGACGAAGGGGTTGGATGTTACGTTAAAAATCTATTGATGTGCTAACAGAGTCGTGTGTGGAAAAATCCATTAGTTGACAAAAACAGCAACAACGAACAGAAACAAAAAGGACCAAGCCGTAAATGCGTTAAAACTTTTAAAATGTGTGCACGAAATGTTTTGGCACATTAATTCTTAGACTCATTTTAAAAGCACTTGTAATGTTTTCGACTGACTTAACATCTTGTAGTATACAATGTGCACAGTGGTCACATGTTGTGATTGTTTGAACAGATTTTGAAATAGGAGCGTATATAGACAGTGCGATATTTTCTACTTCTTACTAAATAGAATTTATATGGACACATGGATGTAAATCTTTTTCTCAAAAATTTTAAAAATATCATATCAACGTTGAATTAATTCTTACGAGTTTCAATTGTTGTTTAAGCAGCAATGAGCAAAATATGAAAAATGAGCCATTTGTAGCTCATTACAGCAAGCACGTCGTTTTTCTTTCTCACTACTGCTACGCACATTTTTATCGTTGTGTGTTTTTTTATACGCGTTATATTCACATTGAGATTTGCATTGTTGTTGCATCATTCAGCGAGCGATTAAGGAAACAACACTGCGCACATTGAGGACAGCTTCTCTCGTTTCGTTTGTTTGGTGTATTTTTATTTCTACACTCATGTTGTTTGTGTGTGATTCTTGAAATGGGCTTTTGATTTTTTGGCTATCCAGATCAAAGTTAGGTGGGATTTTTGTTGTAAGTGGCTCCTGCTTCCAAAATTTTGCAAACTCTGTTTTACAGTATGATACATTTTTTTGAGTTTCTCAAAACTTCGAAAACTAATTGAATTACAAAAAAATGGTTTTATGCATCATTGTTTGCATTCTTATGAAGTTTTTCAGAAAAAAAATTTATTGGGAAAGAAATCATTTTATTTTTAATATGCATATAATCATATATCAAAATAATCGCATACTTTAAGGTTGAACCGTTTTCGTAGACGATTATGATCTCTAGAACTCATTCCATGTTTACAGTCTTACTTTAACTTAATTTGTGGGGTATATTTTCTGGATTGCGATGCCATCAAAATGCATTTTTTGTTTATTATTACTCAGAAATTATTCATATTTTTACAAAAATAATTCATTTAACTCAAAACACTTTAAACTTTACACAAAACTTCAACATCAACGGACTACTACCTGTCTAAACAGACTTTTATCGGAAGATACTGACTTATACAAAACACCCGAATATTCTCGTACAATGCTGAATCTACCGATTTTTTGTTTGGCAATGCCGAATATTATTATCGCTAGTTTCTAAGTTTGATATAGCCATTGGACTTTAGCTTAAAAGCCTGTTCGTACGTCCATTGTTTTTTTTTTTTTCTTCATAAGAAACGGAAAAAAATTAAAACAAAAAATGTGGAGAAGGAAGGAGGGAGGAGGGGAAAGGCTGACATAATCCTTTGTGGACGTTCTTTAGCGGAGAGAAAGGTAGCGAAATCGGATAGAAATGGACAACCAGGGGAAGTGGGCTAAAATTCCAGAATTTTTGTGGACGTCTCTTAACCCAATTCCTCACTCACATTTATCTTCGCTTACTAAACTGATTACTTCGCTCATTAACTTTAAGGATATTTTTCATATCATCAAATGGCATTTTGGAACCACTGTACATTGGCTCCAAAAGTCTGTATGTGTGAATACTGAGGTTACACATTTTCACTAAATTATCAAATTTAAATACGAGCAAACGAATATAAATCTCGTAGAACTTGTCAGTGCAGCTGCCTCAAGTCTTCAATTACGATTCCAATCGTAATCCGCAAAGTCAACAAACATTGGAAACAAAAATGAGAATACAAAAAGCAAATTGTTATGTATTGTTCAAATAAAATATCAATTACTCAAATCGTTTTCGAAAATAATTACAAAGTCAAAAATATAATTGAGTGTCAAGAGTGAAAAGGACAATATCAGACAAAACAAATTGCCAAAGTCAGCGACACACAGAAACTTATGAAAGAGAGCAGAAAAAGGATCAATTGTAGATCTGCTGCTTTCGTTTTGCAAGGATTCATTATTTTCTATTATTTCCACCACCTATTAATAACGGTAGCTGCCGGTAATTAACTATAACTGACGAGCACCCTTGAAAGGTGCGTGTGAGATATCCTTCCCTTTATCCTTGCTTACTGACGTGCAAAATTAGCAGGCAAACGAGCAAAGCAGCGCTTATGAGGGTTGTCCTTTTTAGCGTTCGCGCTATACGATGAGTGCTTGCTTGTGCGACATGATCGAAATAATAAAATCCGGATCATTGCAGTCAGTGGCCGAATTCATTCGGAAATGCTAAGGAAGAAGGACTGTTGCTTTGACAAAAGCGAATGTGTGTGTGTGTGTCAAGCAGACGGTTTGATTGATCACCAACACCCAATTTGTATGATGCGCTTAAAAGTCATTTAGTAATAATTACATAGGGCAGAGTGGTACAATGCATTTTTTGTAATATACACTGAAAGAATATGTTATGATGGGCAAATTTTAAATACTATATGGACTGCTCTGCATAATATAAATCGGTGGGCGTGGCAACTCACATACACGGAAAAAATGTTTATTATCAGAGTAATCGTTATTAAATTTGTCGTTTACTATAATCTTTGATATTAAATGTAGTTCGACGGGATTGCATCAGTGGGCGTGGCACATCCTATGTTAACAAAATGTTGTCAGAATGAAGTTGTGGCATTTTTGAATTTATTTTTTTTTTAATATTTTGTGACTATTTCAACATTTTTCTTTTCGATATTATGAATTTACCAAGATTTTTCAACATTTCAACACGACTTTTCAACCGGTTTCAATATTTTTCGTAATTTTCAACTTTTTTTGAGTTTTTCAACCTCTTTCAACTTTTTCCATATTGTATCGACGTGAACAGCCTTTTTCAACTGTTTCAACCTTTATCAACTTCCTTAAATTTTTTTTCGACTTTTCAACCTTGTTCAACTTTTTTCGTTATTATCCATATTTTACCAATTTCTTTAGCTTTTTTCAACTGTTTCAACATTTTTCATCCTGTTTTAACTGTTTTGGACATTTTTCCATTATATCGACTTTTCAACATCTTTCAAATTTTTTCGGATTTTCAACTTTGTTCAATATTTTTCAAAAATCAAATTTTTCAATATTTTCCATATTTTTTTTCAGTATTTTTTCAACCTTTTCAACTTTCATTAGTTTCATATTTCTTCGAATTTTTCAGCGACTTATAACTATTTCAACCTCATTCAACTTTATTCAATATTTTTATGTTATATCGACTTTATCAGTCTTTTTCAACTGTTCAACCTCTTTCAATTTTTTCCAACATGTTCCGTATTTTATCGACGTTTTCAGCCTTTTTCAATTTTTTCAACCTATTCAAATTTTTTCGAAACTCTCAACTTTTTCGATTTTTTCAATATTTTTACGACTTTTTCAATTCATTTCGACTTCTTCAACTGAATTCAACTTTTTTCGAGTTCTTCAACATTTTTCAACATTTTCAATGTTTTTTCGACTGTTTCAACTATTTTCATCCTTTTACTTTTTTTTCGACTTTTCGAACATTTTTCGGCTTTTTCAACATTTATCATACTTTTTTATTTATTTTTTATTTTTCAGCCTTTCTCACACTTTCAACTTCTTCGTTTTTTTTCAACATCTTTCAACTTTTTAAACATTTTGCATATTTTTTCGACTTATTCAATCTCATTCAATTTTTTTCAACATTTTGCATATTCTTTCGACTTTTTCAATCTCAAAATAAAAAATCGACCAGTCGGTCTCCTGGTACTATTTCTTAAAAGCTTAAAGCAACATTTCTCAGATAAATATATTTCACACTGTACATTATGTACGCTTTATTATTTACCCGTATTTTACCTGAGTAATTGTGTTGCTTTCAAATGCTGTCAGTCCTTCGTCATCTTTTAATTATCCGGGAAATTAGGGAAATTAACTTTCCAATTGACTTTAAACGCACAATAGATTTGCAATCAGAGTATCTCATCTTGTCCGTTGACGGATAATGAGAAAAGGGATGAATTCTTCTTGTGCTGCTTTTTGTATTTTAACATTTGTGAAATTAAAAATTACTGAAGCGTTAAGTGTCATCATTTTTTGCTACACAGAAATATTCAGTTCAAAATTTTTACTGCACATTTATTTCAGAAATTGCGCAATTTTTCCATAAATCCGCATATTTTAATAAAAAGATAAATACGAAAATGTTATTTTTATTTTGTTGTTGTTTTGCTCAATGCAAAATCAGTACATTTGCTAGTTATTGTTTTTTTTTCTTTTCGTTTTTATTAAAAACTCGTATGAAATTCACTTACTGGAATCGCCCTCTGCTCGCTCCGCTGTGTCAATTCATAAATTTTTGCCTGCAGATCCTTTCAACCCCTAATACGCACAAAGTGATGAGCTACTGTGGCAAACAAATAACCCATTTCATTTAATGATCACATATGAAGCGTACAACTGAAGAGGACTTCATTTTTATAGATTTGCTCTTCGTTCTTCGATATCTTGGCATTTCTGGTTGTTTCATTAACAGTCCCAGCCTATTAAATTAAAAGGCCATAAATAACTTGGTTTAATGGTATTTATTTCTCCCTTTCACAATTTTTATTTGCTTCATATGAAAGAATTTTAAGCACATTAATGTTATAGCCTTTAAGTTAGAAAAATAAATGTCGACATTTTGCGCAAATGCAGAATTCGCTTTCTTCTCTACTCTTTAATCAGGGCTAAACCATTAGATATTTAGTTGCAATCTAATGCTGTTTGGTTTTTAAATCAGTTTTTAATTATCGTGGCGAATTATCATGGAAAATGGGAACCAGAAGTGCAACTTGATCTTTGGGTACTATATGATTTTAAGTCGAACAAAAAAGGATAAGTTTTTCAGTTTCTGGCCTCGAACCCCCAAGCTCTTAGGTAGAGCCCTGGAACTTCGAATCAAGAATATTAATGAGTCACGACCTCCATGTAAACGTATTTTTGAACTTGGAAAGCTAGAAATTCAAAAATGTTTGTTTTCCTTTGCGCTACATAGGCTGGTGTATACATGTAAATAATTTACTCAAAACTTTTGAGTATCAATCCAAATATCCAACGTGTTGGATTTTACTCAAGCCAAGTTTTTTGACTTGAACGAGCATCATAAGTCTCTTTGCACGCACTAATTTTCTTGCGCAAATGTTGAAACTCAAACCAATGCACGTAAATCAGTTGATTGGGTAAACCAGCGGTGGGCATAGAAATCTAACAAAAGAGCAAAACAACAACATCAAGCAACAACAAACGAAATTTTGAAGTTTTTTTTTTACTTTCATTTCCAAATTTGCCATTAGCACAAAAACAAACAAAATTGCATTATAAACAAAAACAATTGCTACATTCGTCAAGACACAATGCGGCGCCGTCGTTTAAGCCTTTGTGTTTTGTTTTTGTTTTCATTTGAATTCAAGTCAACGCTGTGCCTCGATAGCGTTGAAATTCTGCGAATTTTTTTTCGCTTGCTTGTGCGTCGAATAACGGTGAGGGCAATGAGAGCAAATAAAGCCACTATGTACCCATCACTGGTGTTAACAATGGCATAGCCAGGCCCGTACCAAACCAGGGGTAAGGGGGACTTTGCCCCTTCCCACACGTCTCATTAAGATGGGATTCAGAGACCGTTGGTTTTACTCTTCGCAAATAAAATTTGTTTGCCCCCCACGCAAAGTCGGGTTGGTACGAGCCTGGGCATAGCGTGAACATTTGCCACCCGAAGCGAAGAGCTAAAATGCTACAGGGTCCTTCAAAAAAAAAAAAAAAAAAATTATTCGACCACAATTTTGAAATTTTACTAAAAAGCAAAACTAAAAGGTCATGAGTTTTTCCATCACAAAAACCCTAGCGAAATCAAATATTTTTCAATTAAAAATAAAATCGAAGCCTCGTCTTCTACAAATTCACTTAAGAAAAAACGATCTATCAAATTTTTTAATTAAATTCGAAAGTTATTGATCAAAACCAAATTTTAATTTAATAGCACGGGGACCATTTTGCTGCTCCAAACCTATGCGCCCGATCTAGCTACGCTACTGCGTGTTAACTAAGCTTTATACAGGGTGTTTTTTTTAGAGGTATAGAGCTTCGAATTGAAATAAAACACAAGAAAATCGTTTTAATGTCCATCAATTTGGCTTTATTGGAAGGATAATTTTATGCCATTAATGTTTAAATATGATTTCGGGCATGTGGCCGCCGCGGCTGGCTCGAATAAAGCCAATTCTACAGGTCCAATTTTGAACCACTTTTTCGAGCATATGGGGCCGTATGTCGGCAATAACGCCACGAATGTTGGCTTCCAAGTCCCCTAACGTTTCTGGTTTGTTGGCGTAGACGAGCGACTTCACATATCCCTAAAGAAAATAATCCAATGGTGTCAAATCACACGATCTTGGTGGCCAATTGACAGGTCCATTCCGCGAAATTATGCGCTCATCGAATGTTTCCTTCAATAAATTGATTGTGACGTGCGCTGTGTGGCATGTAGCGCCGTCTTGTTGGAACTACAACTCATCCACATTCATGCCATCCAATTCGGGAACAAAATAGTCGGTGATCATGGCTCTATACCGGTCTCCATTAACGGTAACTGACTCTCCAGCATTATTTCGGAAGAAGTATGGCCCAATGACTCCACCAGCCCATAGAGCACACCAAACAGTCAGTTTTTGTGGATGTAATGGCGTCTCAAGGGTCTCATGTGGATTCTCTTCACTCCAAATGCGGCAATTTTGCTTGTTGACGTAGCCATTCAACCAAAAATGAGCCTCATCACTGAACAAAATTTTGCGATGAAAATCAGCATCGAGATCAATCTCATTTTCGGCCCATACACCAAAATCACGACGCATTGCATGGTCTCGCGGCTTTAAATCTTGCACAAGCTGGATCTTGTAAGGTCGCAAGCCAAGATCTTTGCGCAAAATCTTCCATAAAGTTGATGGACAAAGCTCCAATTGCTGTGCACGGTGGCGAATCGATTCATTCGGGTCCTCTTCAACATTTTGCTCTACAGCGGCAATTGTTTCTTCGGTGCGCACTGTTCGACAATGTTAACAAAAGAACAAATTTCATTATTCTAAATATAAACAAACTAAACAACAACAAATGCATTGTACATTCTAATAATTCTCATTGTAGCGAAAAAGTAAACAACTATAAATTCATTGTATTAATATTTTTCACTGTCACAAAAAAGTAAGCAACAATAAAAGATTTGTTCTTTTAAATACTTCAGTATTACTTGCAAAATCAACCATTGAAAATATTAAATTTGAACAAGTTTTTTCTATAGGTGTAGATGAAAATACTTTATTCCATCTTGGGGAAAAATATAACAGTTGTCTTTGGAGCCTCTTATGTTGAGTTTTTATGAACCCTGTTTCATCTCCCTGTCTTTTAAATCTTTTTTGAGTGGCAACTATGTATATAAAATGATATTTTAAATTTAATTTTGGAAGAAAAACCAAATAGAAATACTTTTGGTCAGACATAGAATGATATTAACTCTGTAACCCAGAATTCAGAGAAGTCATAGGATCGAATCCCAACGACGATAGAGAAAAATTTAAATTTCATAAAAGTTTTAAAATTAAATAAAATACTATTAGATTGAGAGTCAGTGCCTTCCAGACATACAAACTAGGGTGTTTTTTTTTTAAAACTTTTGGAGATTGATTTTATTTATTTTTCCTATATTATAGCTTGAGGAATAAAAATAACTGTCCCAACATTTGAACTTCCTTGCTCAAGTCTGTAAACAGCGCGGACAGAATTTATGTCCAATTCCGTTGAAATTTAACGAAAAAACCGATTTACTAAAACGAAGAAAAAGTCTGCCTTAGATGCCAAGATATAGCATTATGGGTTTTTTAGTTGAATGGGCGACGCCACCCACTGTTGTCAAACCACGCCCACATTTTTCGTGTGACTAAAAATGCGGGAAAAATACACCCGAAGGAGGTATTTCTATTTTTTTTAAAAAAATTTTACGGTCCTATATGCCTATACAATAGAATCGGGTTTGAAACGAGACATTTTTGATCTGTATCGTTATCGTCTCGTTCTCGTTTCGTTATCGCCGATATTTATCGGTTATTCTCGTATACTTGTTTTAGAAAAATCTTGTCAAACTGAAATTAAATGCAAAAGTGTAAAAGGCTCCATCGGTGTCAAGAATAAACAAATCACCTTCGGTCATACGAGAAATAATTTTTTTACTATCGTCTCGTTATCGTTCTCGTTCTTGTTCTCGTTCTCGGTCCCGATAACGAGAACGATATTTATCGGTTCTCGGTGAAGCACTACCTGGAAGACAACATTACAGCTGCCATTGGTGAGATACCTGCCGAAATGCTGGAAAAAGTATGTTCCGAAATTGGAGCTTACGGTTGGACCACCTCAGCGTAGCCGCGAGCAACATTTACATGAAAAATCTTCAAAAAAGTAAATGGTAGAAATTGATGTATCGCTCCAAATAAATATTTCATTCACTATTGCTATTTTTTTTTTCTTCTTTTAAATTTTCAAAAACCAAACGCTTAAAAAATCACCCTTTATATTATATTTTTTAATGCAATCCGACACATTCTTTTTTTGTATGAAGAAATGCGCCCCATTAAAAAGTTTCTCGTGCTTATTAAATTTATATAAAATGTTTAAGCAATTAATTATTAATAATGAGACTACTCGCAATTTTTGATTCATTTCCCGAAAATGTGTTATTTATACAAACAAAAAAATCGTTATTATTCCTTAAATTTGATTTTGTTAAATCAATTCAATTTACATTGTTAAATACTCACATAAATAAACACATTTTAATCTAAAAACAAAGTCTGACGAAGACATCTTCGCACATTTCTAACCTTTCCCCCCTTCGAGAAAACAACAAAAACAAAAAAAAGAAACAAAATATTACCACAACAAAAGCAACGATGGTGGGGACTTCTTTTTCTACTCAACTTCTGTATACAATCAACAGCGCTGTTTTAGTTCATTGCGAGGAACCCTTAAAAATGATTGCCACTGGAATCCCGAGCCCCCTAAAACTCTCCAATGAACGTCATACGAATGCGATAAAAGTATTGGTTCCATGTTTAACCCTCACACATACTTGTGCGGACAAAAGAAGCTGCATGTACCTACAGCATCGTCGTATAGTATGTTCGAATCATTAAACAATAAACTCAAAATGGACTCCATTGTTTTCCGCTGGCCCCCCGGTTAGTGTGCGCTTTATTGCTGCTGGTGCTGCTGCTGTAGGTACGAAAAGTTCCTTCCTTGCGCACAACTGTCTCTCTATTAAAAATGTATACGAGAATGTCGTCTGTCTGTCGTTCATGTTCTGCGAAACGAAATGGAATGAAACACCCATAGAATGGCCATTTTACATTTAAAGACTCCATGCAGCAAAACACACCCCGTTGTTGAGTAGAGGCGTGTCTACGCATACACCACGAGAGTAAAACGAAAACGAGAGAATCCAATTCGGAAGAGGCTCACAATGTAGAGTGCAGACTGGTGCTTAAAAGTTTTATATTGCATTCAAGGTTAATGGTGCTTGTTTTGCTAGCGGTAGGCTTCATTCAGTTCAGGAGAATACGTTAGGAAAATTTAAAAACTCTATTTTTGGTAACAACAAAATTTTGCTGAAGTTCATTAATTTTAGTTTTTTTTTTTTGTTCTTTCTTTTTTGTGTACTTAAGTCACGGTCATTGATTTTGGGTCGAAACATCAGGCGCTATTGCTGTGTATCGGACTATTTTCTATAACATTTTGAGAAATTTCAAAGTTTTTTGCGTTGATGTAAAACAACCCCCTATTGTCAATGTGAAAAGTATCTCAAGTAAATAAAGAATAGATAAATAAATTGAATATGAACACAATTTACAAATGAAACGGCTACTTCGCTGAAATATTGGAGTAAATCTGAACTTTTTGGTGCGTGGTTTAGTGTCTAGTGTTTATTCATTATATGAAAGAAAGGAAAAATACGACAATAATATATCATTGAAAAAAACTTTGCATTTCTAAGATTTTTTAAGTATGTACCAAATGAATACAGAGTTGTATAACACATAATATCCGCTGATAGAATAGGTATATGAGGTTTTTTACTTATGATATCTTATGCAGGGGGTGTGGAAGAGTATGGAAGTTTGTATCACACGGTTTTTTCTTTTCAAAAAAATTGGTTAAAAATTTATGTATATGTTTCTTTGACAAAACGAATGGTGTCGAACCAAAGCCGTAGCTAATCACAGGGCTCGACACCCCCTCCTCCCCCCGAAATTGTGAGAAACCCGCATAGTTTCTCCGAATTCTAGAATCTAAAAATCTATAACATCTTATAGATGTTTTAAGACAACTTCGATTAATAATTTCCCTTTCTTCGCTTATTCTCATCAAGAAGATGTGTACTGCAATCCATGCTGACTGTTTTTTTCTTGAAAGAAACCACGAAAATGCAGGAAAACATGTGACTAGCTGTTATAGAAGTAGTAAAAATACCTGAGATGATTTTGCAAAGCCTGTCAACAAGGAATACCATAAAAATTGTGTCGAGTTTGCGAAAAATGTCCTTGAAATATCGTCAAAAAAACGATCATATATTATATCCACCTATATTGAATGCGCAGAAAGCTATAGATAAATAAGAAAAATTCTTTTCTATGCTGAGAAAGAAACGACCATGATAGTGGACCTCTGTCGTTGACACAATCACAACTGAACTATGGAAAATTTCGAGCACTTTTGCGTTTTCAAATTGATGCCGGGTATGTGACTTAAAGAGACTTGTACTGAATAATCCGTAGAATGCCACGTATATGAGTCTTTATATGCATAATGAAATCATCCAGATATATGCTGATGTTATTATCAGGAAAATTATTCGAGCAGTTAATAATCCTTTACCTTTATCGTGAATGAAACCATAAATATATCAGGCACTGAATGTCATTTTGTGTCAGAAATGCGCGTCTACTTTTATTAAGATCTGCGAAAACTTATTGTTCGCAAAGATTTCGAACTTATTTTTACCGATCTATACCGAGTTGAGTCTTCAAATCAAAAAATGCACGGGTCCAGGTTATGATGGAGCACGCAATATGACCGGTCATAGCTGTAGCGTCCAGTCGAGGATGAAGAATTTGTATTCACTCATGATGTACGTTCGTTGCTATAGTCATCGTTTAAGCCTAACATTGCCAAACCCCATGTTATTAACCCCTGTTCAAAATCCTCTTGGGATTGTGAACGATGTTGTGAGCTTCTTCAGAAACCAGGAACATGACTCAGAGAGCATGAACCAGGGACTCATTCGTCTTCAGGGGCATCGCAACGAAATTGTTTATGAGGGGAAAAACCCAAATAAAAAAGTTCGATAAATTTTTCTGAAAAAAAAACGATTTATTCTATACTTTAGAACGGGACATAAAGAGAATTTTGTATGAAGATGTTTTTTTTATTCGTTTCAATTTCCATTAATTAAAGATAAAGTAAGTTTTGTTCAAATGTTTCCAAAAGTTGCTTTTCGATTTCTTCGCGCGATGAATTATTTCTACACGAAAATAAGTCTTAAACCGTCGCAAAGCGCTAAATGACCTTTCACAAGAAGCTGCTGAGCCTGCCACTGTCATTATTAAATTGACCAGTCGATAAACTTGATCTAGAAGGTGTTTCGTTGCGTTAGATAACTTCCGAAGTTGGTCAGCGATTTCAGGACAGCACGTTGGCTTGTCGCCAGGCATATTTTTCAATATACTATTGATGTGATTGATGTGGTCGATACTATTGACGTGACTATAACTAACCCTCACAAACTAATGGAAAGTTTGCTTGAAGATCAGTTCATATCCTCTTTCTTAAATGTTCATTTTGTCACATTTCGATAAACTCAAGATGTGAGATAATAACATTAATAAAAAGATTTGCTGAGTCCTAAAAATGTTGATCATATTATGATATAACTTATTTTGAGAAGGGCGCAAAATGAATACACTGCCCCTTTGCCAAAAACTCTGGGGGAAGCTGCTCCCTCTTCCCCCCGGTTGCGACGCCCCTGTTCGTCTTTGTGAAATAAGATTCATTGAACGACATGACAGCATTCTTCCTTCATCGAAATATTCAAGATCATCTAGATGGGATTAACAAAAATTTCTGAAAAATCTTGAGTCTGTTCAAAAACAGCCTGGGTCTGTTTACTTGCAGCAATTCAGAAAAGTATGTTCATCGTCTACCTCTTTTCAGTTTCACTTTCTTTTTCCAGCTCCAAAAGGCTGGTGCCTCAGTGTTGCCAATGTGTAACAAATTCAGTTAAGAAAGTATTCGCATTAATTTATTAAAAGACCATTCAAATGTTTTATTTGCTGTTGCTGTCTTTTAATATGACTGCTATTTATATGCAACCCTAAGAATCTTCTGCCGTATCAATCATTTGAGAAAGTTACACTCCGCAAAAACTCCTACAATATATGACAAATTTGTTGACAAAGGGCTCAATTTGCTTAACAAAGATAATTCGGCTTGAACGTGCTCAAAACCAAATAATTGTTACTAAAATTAATTCCAAAAGTAGCAAATCCTATAATCGCAAAGAGGATTATGCAAACGATCGTCCAGAGAGCAGTGATCGATCAAACAAAAGATCATGTCGACTCTTTGACTTTTTAAATCGTTTTATTTTACTACAATAAACAATAAATTCCTCAACTAAAGTCCCATAGGACACGATCGATTGCGCACCTGGATATTTGGTCATGTGTGCCTGTTTTCTCACTTGCATGCGAATGACGGAGATATCCTTTCAGTGAATAACGCATGCTGTGTTTCCT
This sequence comes from Tricholauxania praeusta, assembly GCA_949775025.1. Classification (NCBI taxonomy): domain Eukaryota; kingdom Metazoa; phylum Arthropoda; class Insecta; order Diptera; family Lauxaniidae; genus Tricholauxania; species Tricholauxania praeusta. Next base: position 49,073,556 of record OX459028.1, read on the forward strand.
CGGGGACTGCTCGTGCATGGCTGTAACCGTAACAGGAAATTGGATTTAGTTCCTGTTTTCATGGTCTTCTGCCAATTTCTTTTGAGCAACATTAAAGGACATTTAAAAACACATTTTTCGATCTCTGACAATGGATGAAATCGAACTACGAGTCTTATGATATTTGTGCAAAATTTTAGATTAAAATAGAAATCTTTTATTTGAGTCTCGTCGCATCTGCTGTACAAATGATATTGAATTTATGTTCATAATTTGGATACCTATCAATATCCAAGTCAAAAGAAAGCGCTGCATGGCAATTGGGCAACGACTTTAATTACCATGTCCCTGCTAATGGTGTTCCACTGTTTATTCTATTTGGATTACTTTTTAAGTCAATATCTATAGCTTTGTTTGGACACCCTCGCAGCATTCGTTGTGTTCATCAAAAGGATGATTAATGTCCATCAGGCAATTACGAGCACAATACCACGCAGGTACATGCCAGCTACCAGTAGTATGAATTGAGCAATGATTTTCTTTATGCTCGCCAACAACAAAAGTTCTTCCAATAATGAGGTCTACTATGCGCGATCTTGCTAACTGGTTCTTGATGTTCTTAACGTCTTTAATGATTTTTGTGTATTGTGGTGTATTGCGATTGTGCACGGACTTTCCGACACGTCTTAAAGTGACAGTCTATCAATCTCTCTCAGTTGAAGGGAGAGATACCTTTGAAGGTACAACTTTTGTTCATACGTTGTTGGTTCATTCATTCAGAAAAAGAACAAAGTTTACAATGGTTTCGTTATTTTTAATCTTATTTGGCTGAGATAGAAAAGACTTCCTGTAATTTTGGGAATTCCAGTTTAAGCTGTGATATTTAACGAAATACATATTGCATACTAAAGTGTGAGTATTTTTCACAGTTCCAATTTATGGTGTTTTTTATTTTGATTGCCTTTTTTTTTAATTATGCTTCTGAAGCTTTACAGCATTGCGCAAATTACAGTTGAAACAATTCATGTAAATCTTTTAGGTATTCCAAAAATTTCATCGAACTCTAAAATATTTACAGACGAGCTTATTTATATTTTCAAATCTCTATTAATGATGCTTCACAGAAATATCTCACACGATCGTTATTATTTCGACTACACGATATTGGTGTGGTTCTACTCAATTTACTCAAGAAGAGCTGGTTAAGGAATGGAGTCGCCCTCAAACAATTCTTGCAAGTAGGCAGGCTCAAACCTTGATAGAATTTATTACTGGTTTTTTCAAGTCTTTTCCATTAGGGGTCCTCCATAAAAGATGTCCGCTGAAGGGGAAAGTGGATGCTTTTTAAAACGTACAAAATACACAAGCAGGGGGAGGGGGTTCGAGGACTTTCTTTTTTTTAAGTATCACTCTTGAAATTTTTCGTATTCTTTTTTCATAAGAAACGAATAAAAATTGAAAAAAAGAGTGGGGTAGCATAATCCTTTGTAAATGTCCTTTATAGCGTGGAGGGGAAGAGGATAGCAAAATCTGACAAAAGTGGACATCTAGGGGGAAGGGACTAAAATATCAGAATTTTTGATTTTATGAACGACCCAATGATATGATTTTAAATTCTTATAAAATAATTTAAATTGAAAAAAAGTCTCTTTCCAGATTTGAACCCGTGATCCCAGCGTATAAGACAAGATTTCTATCAACTGACATAAATATAACATTTTTTACATCGTTCAAAAAACATACAAATTTTGTTTCATTTTTGGAAATGATTTTTGTTGCTCGTTTATTGATCTAATCCTACTTATCTAATTCCTTATCCTTTGCATTAAGGGATTTCTGGCTACTTGCATGAAAATTTAATACGCATTTACCCTAGAGTTTCCCACAAAAAATTCTTTTAAAACTCAGTGATGATATATTAAAGAAATTCCGACTAGGATAGTTCAAAAAAGTTAATGTAAGGGGTGTTTTTTTGAAAGAAAAAGAACTTCTTACATGATAAACTATGTATATAATGATCTCATTTGATAGTTACTTTGCTCGTACAAGTTACGACTTTTAGTACAGTAACCGCTCGATAAGGTTTTCGAATTCTGCCTAGAGAAATGCGCAAGTGTTGATGATGTCTGCACATGTGAAGTTACATGTTTTTGGTTACTCCTTGATCATGTTCCGGGGAAGAACAAATTTCGAGTTTATGAAAATGCAAACTGTTCACATGAACGAAATAGGGTGTGTTCACTCTTTAGAAGCTCATGTGATGAAATTTTTTTTGTGCCCCATTTTTAAGCCGTATTTTTATCATTCTTCCTGAAATGATTGCAAGCATACTGAGACTCGTATGAATGCTTCAAACTGTTCTAATGTTCAATTTACTACCATACTTAGATCTTTGAACGTTCGGTTACCGAGATAACGATGAAGTTTACTTACTTTCAATTACAGAACATTCACAGAGAAGATGTTGCTTCTCCAGTAGTTCCAATAGCGTTGACCAAGTTTGTCAGCTAATGTATCGATCACATTGTGTATCGTAAAATCTTCCATAAGATTCTGAATTTTCTTTTGTTAAACTGCACAAGGATCCTAGTTCTCATTTAGTTCAAAGTCGTTGCAACGGAAGCGCATATCGAGTATACAGATGTTTCTACCCTACGCGGCGAAGACTCGTATTGGGCTATAAGTTCGCCACAATGTGTTCTTGTAAAATTTCTTATTCTTTCCGAGCAAGTTTCTTGCCTGTTTTATCGCGAACATGGTGTAGAGAATTGCTGAATTTCGATTTTATACAATCGGTGCTAAATTTCTTCTTTTAACACGCTGAATTGGTTGGGCAGCTTAAAAGGAACTTTCAATTCAGTACATCCCTGAACTGTTTCGCAATTCATTTTCATAAAGTTCTGTGTAACTAGTATAGACCAAACAATAGTGACTGATGTGCGGCTGTAGACCCTACGTTTTTTCGAATGAACTTTTAAAATATTGGAAATGTTAAAGTTAAGTCGACAGAAGATTTACATTGAGCTACATCAAAATCCATAAGGAAATCAAAGTCTGTCCTTTACCTTCTCTCGGAGCATAGGATCTCCATAAAACTCTTCCAATGTGCGTCATCAGTAGCGAGTCCCTTCAAGACTCTGATTCACATCTTTTCTGCTCTAACGATCTTATTCATGATGATTTCGTGAGTGAGGAAATTCGAGTTCTTTAAGATAAAATTAAAAATTTCGATATAAAACACAAAGTCAAAACGTGTCCGGTAACATTAAATAAAATTGTGAATCGAATCATCAAATCGTTTCTCTGCCATTTTCGAATTTTCAATATTTTTTGAGTAATTTTTCGCTTTAAGTTTAGTTTAACTGCAAAAAGGACAAAATTTTAATATAAATTTTAGTAGAACATTTCGATGGATCTTTTCATTTGGATCATTTCTCTCTCCTAACTTAGCGAAATTCCGTTCTCGTTTTTGAGTAATTTCTTATAGTTTTTTCGTGCGATAGAAGCACTATGACTCAATATTAGATAAAGGGGTATTAGACCCCCAGCAGTTTGAATTTGTATTACAAAATTCAATATTATCGCAAGGTTACCTTTTAGTCTGCTGAAATACTACGCAACATTCTGATAAATGCGAATGTGCCTGCATTCTCAGTTGCTGCTGCTATTTCAAGCGGAACTTTGCACTATTCCCAATTCAACAATAAATTGTACGCTGTGTATTGATTCTTATTATTATTATTTATTAACTGTTTCAGAAAACATTATGTATTTAATGTCAAATAATTTAGGCAAATATTCTAGACTTGTATGTATATATCCTATTACTATCGATTTCAAAATTGTTTTATTTATTTTTTATCAATATGAAGAAAGGTCTTTAATAAATGCTAAAAGCTTAAATAAATTCATATTAAAACTAGAAAATATAATTTACGATTTATGATTTTTATAGTAATATTGTACAGCATGGTTTTGGATTGTATGCTATGCCTTTTACTGGAATGTTTTCTCTTTAATTAATAAATTTATATCTAAATTACATTTTATTTTAAATTTTATGCACGATATCGACTTTAAAGTTAATCGAACAAACTAAAGTATTTACAATCATTAAGTAATCTACTGAAATATTAAACTAAAATCACTTGATTGAAGAAAAAATTTAAAAAAATAAAAAATTCGAAACCTTTAAAGTAAAAATCTAATGAGGGGGGGGGGGGGGTTGTCTTTAAAAGACCAAAATTACAAATGGAAACTCTTGTGCATTAATTTTGAGATATCGGAAAGCCTGCTTGCAGCATCGTCTTTGTAAATTTAAATTTTATTTTTTGCCATCTCGACCCATCCGCCTAATGGCGATAGTTGTCCTCCATGCGACATCGCTTTCTTTGCGCTGGATTTTCGCCTAAATCGATACTTTCGTTGTCACTGTCCATAGCTTCACTGCAGTCGCCGTCGTTGTCAGTCCCGATGTCGTCCTGTTTTCGTTTCGCTGTTGCCATTTCCGCAGCGTGACGCTTACGCCACTTTGTGCGCCGATTCTGGAACCACACCTGAAAGTAACACAAATAAAATATTACACATTATAAACCACATGTTTAAATTTGTTCCAAAAATGAAAATAAACAGAAACAACAAAAACTAGACCTTAATTAGCTGAGAATTTTTGGAATACAATTAAGTTAAACATTCAGTGTCGTCCAGCTGACGACAATTTCGGTTTGTTAGTGCGTGTCTGTGTGTGTGTACAAAGGACATTAAGTGCTTTCCGGCAGTCGGGCGCTGACATGGAGTATGTGAAACAAGTGCAGTTAAAGGCACAACTGAATACTGTAACCACCCCATCAGCAGCATCATCAACGCCGGTTAACCCTCAATTAAAGCAAAATAAAGGCGAACAGCAAAAAACCATGACTAACGTCTTTGGGTACGCATCGCATCCCAACGCTCAGATCGGACGGTCGTTGGGTATGATGAGGTGGCACATTGTTGTGTGCGGTATGGCGAGGATATTTAGTACGTACACTTTGAAGGAAATATCTCAAACTATGAGTGTAACATATGGTGCTAGGAGCTAACAGTGCTCGGCATTTGTTCATAGCCACTCCATGCGGCATTACGACTTGGCTAAGCAGAGCTCATTGCCAACCAAGTAAATGGAGACGACAGCACATGAGCTGAGGTCATTAACACAGTTTTGTCCATGAAACAGCAAATAATGATTAGCTACAAGCAGCGAATCAAAAAGTTTTACATTTATAGGAAGATTCCTACAAGAAAAATTTTGGAACAACTACTTGCCCCGAGGCGGGGAATAATCAGCCGACTTTGTTGTGTAAGAAAACACTTTTCAAAATATTTAACCAGATTTAACATACGAAACCATAGCTCTTTGCGAACACTTGTGAATTTTTACGAATAATAAATAAAGCAGTTATTTAGTTAACATTGAAAGTGTGTTTTTAATAATAAAATAATAAAAAAATTGGTAAACATAAAACCCGCTTCGATAAGACCGATTTCGTTGACGCAATTATTTAAATCCTTGTTTTATTATTTGAAATCAGAAATCGATTGCCCAAGGAAAAATTTGCTTAGACTCAAAATAAAATTTGCGATGGAAGTACAAACATGGCAATATCCAGCTCTTTGCCAAAAATTATCATCGCCGAACATAGAAAATTATGAGAACCAACGTCGAATCGCTCACCAGACGCTATCGTGATGCAATTTTCATTCAAGTCACACAGTATAAGTAAAAATGGTTTGGGCACCCGTTGTTTAAGTCACCAACTGAAGTCTTGCGGCGAGAATTATAGTAGAACCCTCAGGATAGCAGAAAAGACGGCCGTCCTAAAGACGTGAATCGGAGAAATATTGGAGAGAATTGAAAGCCCTCGCTACTGATTGCGTACGTTGGAAGAGTTTTGTGGAAGGCCTATGCACCGTGAGGAGATAAAGGACACAAGAGATTATTACCGGAACTTTTTTTAAAAAAAATACTCCCACCTAGTTCTGGTCTGTGTTGAAGCGTGATGTCCGCAAGTTTTTCGGACCGAATTCCAAAAGTCACTAACACCTAATTCACTTGTAACATTTTTTCGGATCGGACAGTATCATTCATTCGTAGTATTGATATTTTAACCGAAAATCCTAACAATTACTTACCCAACATTGCTTGAAAATAAAATCGGCTTTAATTTTAAAGTTAAGGTATCTTTTTAAATTTTAAGTAAAAGTCATAAATTGTGTGAAATCGTTCCGGTTAATAATGGAAGACAATGTCGTTCAAGTGACCTTCTCTACTAGCTTGGCAGGCTGTCAATGAGTGATATTTGCACGATGATGTTGTCTTTGAGGTGTTGAACAGTTTGAAGATTATTCGCATAAATTTTATTCTTCAAGAAACCCCATAAAAAGAAATCCAATGGTGTTAAATCGCATGATATTCGTGGCCAATTCACGTCTGTACTTCGAGAAATTATTCGATTATTAAACTTCTATTTCAAAAAATCGATTGATTCTGTTGCTGTGTAGCATATTGCACCATCCTGTTGAAATCATATATTCTGCACATCAATATCTTCCAATTGACTCCGCAAAAAGTTTGTAATCATCTCTCGATATCGAGCTTCATTCACATTCCATTGCATTGTCATTTTGATTTTCAAAAAATCTGTACCAATTACGCCACCACACCATACAGTGTCTTCTTTTGCTGTCATTGACTTTTCAAAAAGAAAGTGTGAAAGACTTAAGCCGTTTGCCAACACACTGATTGGGCCTTATCAGTGCGGCTTTAGACCTGGTAAGTCCACCATAGACCAGATCTTCACACTACGTCAAATCCTGGAAAAAACTCACGAAAAACAGATCGATACCCATCATCTCTCGATTTTAAAGCAGCTTTCGATAGCCCGATACGGGGTTGCCTGTATGCCACCATGTCTGAGTTCGGTATACCTGCGAAGCTGGTGCGGCATTGCAGAATGACGTTGAGCAACGCAGCCAGCTCCGTCAGAGTAGGAAGGGACGGACCTCTCCGAACCATTTGATACCGAACGAGGTTTCAGACAGGGCGATCCACTATCCTGCAACCTCTTCAACTTTGTGATGGAAGTGGTGTTGCGAAGAGCCAGTGTACATCGTAATGGCACTATTTTCTACAAAAGTGTCCAGCTCCTTGCATATGCCGATGATATTGATATCATTGGACGTTGTAAGCGAGATGTTACTGCTGCGTTCTCTGCTATCGAAAAAGAGTCAGCGAAAGTGGGTTTTACGGTGAACGAGGGCAAAACAAAGTATATGCTGTCCACAAACAGGGAGACGCAGCGTATTGGATCCTTTGTTACTGCGAACAACTATACTTTTGAAGTTGTCACCGCCGTGAACACTCAAAACGATGTCAGCCTGGAGATAAAGCGAAGACTAACTCTTGCTAATAGGTGTTACTATGGTCTCAGTAAGCAATTGAGTAGTAGAGACCTCTCTCGCCCGACAAAACTGACACTCTACAAGACGCTCATCTTACCCGTGCTAATTTACGGCGCAGAAGCATGGGTTGTGTCGCAGACTCATGCAGCCACGCTTGGGGTGTTTGAGAGAAAAATTCTTCGCAAAATCTTCGGTCCTATTCACGTCGGCGACGAATACCGTATTCGAATGAACCACGAACTGTACGAGCTCTACGCTGACATTGACATAGTCAAGCGCATCACTATCCAACGTCTGCGCTGGCTGGGACATGTTGTGCGTATGGACGAAGAAGCTCCGGCGAAAAAAGGTGTTTGATGCGGAAGCCGCTGGGCGACGACGAAGAGGAAAACCATGCCTCCGATGGAAAGACCAAGCCGAGGAAACCCTATCCACGCTTGGTGTGAATGATTGGAGAAGGCGCGCGCAAAGCAGAGGCGCCTGGAGAGAGCTTTTGAGGTCGGCCGTAACCCAATAACGGGTTGTTATGGCCACCCAAGTAAGTAAGTAAGACTTTTCAAAAAACTCTCTGTGATTTTTTTCAGCTTAAATTCGACAGTTTTGTTTTTTGACATAGCCGCCAATTTTCAAATGAGCCTCATCGAGCCCAAATACAAACTGGACAAATGACAAGAAAAAAACAGCAATAGCAACAAGAAGCAGCATAAGCATGCGCAATGAAAAATCAATCGACAATTTTTGTGTGAGGTTTTGTAAAAAATTAATCCGAAAAAAAGAATGTTTAACTTTAAAAAATAAAAAAGTATACAATAACCTTCGCTTGCATAAATATGTTGTTGTAAAAAAGAAACTATTAAAATCGGTTCAGTATTTTTTACGCCAAAGCGTTACAAACTATTTCTATGTAATAATTTTATATAAAGTGTATAGATAAGTAACACGGTTTTTCGGAGCATTTTCTCTACCGTATTTCGCATAAAATTTTCTTCCAACTTCTGAATAATTTTCAGCATCCATTAAGCGATCCATTTTAAGTAACTGGAACATATTTACTTACTATAATTTTTGAAAACTAACAAAAATTGTGAACTTTGACGAATTATTTATTCTACACTTACTTATCCTAGCAATAAAAACTAAATAAATTTAATTCACCTGAATGGAAGCAAATCATATATAATATTTAATTTTTTGCCTGACTAACGATAATAATCCTTGTAGTTTATTTAGTATGAAACGCATTTAATCGCATTTTTTCATTAAGAATACAATTGTTATCTAAGTAAGCGACACAGAAACAGAAAATCGAATGAATTAAAATGTTTATTTTCAGATTTTTGCAACACACGAACAGCAAGCAGCCGCCTCTTTTTGAGAGGACGTTCAACATGACAAAGCAAAGACGGACGCACAGATTATGCTCGCATTCGCACAGCCATAGTGGCAACAGCACTACTTGGCCACATCTGTTGCCCTGAAATAATGACCATGAAAAGCATCCTTAATGATCCTATATTATGTACATCACTTCGTGAATGCGAGACGTGTTTCGGTACGTGTGCCACCCGACTGCTTGTGCTGCGTCTTCGCCAGTCTGTGGTAAGTTATTTTCAGGGGAATTAATTCTCTTTTTATTTCGCATAATGATGCATATAATAATTAAACGCGTATAAACAAATTCTGCTTCTTGGCAGTTGTAGAACATGACAAATTATTATATAATCTATATGACAAGAACAACGCCAATTCGTGCTAAACTGATTGACTCAACCAGTTGGAAAAAAAAAGGGTAGCTGCTGTGATAACTTTAAATAAATCTCTTTTTCAAGGAAATTTACTGAATGGTGCAATAAACTTTTTTTAATTTTTTTTTCTCCCATAATTCCCTACGAATATTTAATGTTTAGTTTTAATCCCTAAATTCAGTGAACCTGGGCGATTTATTTATTGCATAGTTTTATTGCACCACAAAGCAATCCATGGTTATTTATGACATCTCCATGTCAAAGTCCATCAAACATGGTGCCAATCAATTTGCTCTGGCCGCTCTGTTCTGCTCTGCTCTGTCGAATAATAAACATCCAGCAGTGCGGCCGGTGATGTTATTGCTGGATACCATAAGAATTCTGGCAAGTAGGGAGGGCAGTGAGCAGAAATTCTTGCCACACATGCTTATCCTTTGATCAGGGTACACACGTCAGGTGGTTGGTTGGTTTGTCGATTGGTTGTTCGATTCAGGTGATTGCAACTTTTATTATAGTACCAAAAAAGGATGTGTGTCCAAATGTCTTGACTGATACGCTCAGTGTACTTGCTACCACTAACTGAAGGTGCGGGCCAATTCGAAATTTGTTTGTTTGCATACAAAAAAAAATCCATTGAATTTTTTATTGAACGACATGAAATTTACAACAACTCGCATTCTGGATCTGCATTTATTATATTGGTGGTGGGCATATCAAATAAAGGCAGGATGACGACGAGGACACAACAGACGACGACGGTACAGAACTGATCTTTCGACTGTTGTGTTTTAATAACCATAATAAATCTCATTTTGAGTGATGGTTTTTGAGTGACGTTTTATTGCCGTGTGATTTATGCGCCTGCAGCGAATTTTATGAAAATCTCAAGCTCAAGCTGAGTAGTTGCATAATTATGGCCAATATGTAGACGAAATCAGAATGCTGAATTCCTTGACTCTTCAAAGCAGATCACTGTCAATAAAATATGCACTTTCTTTTTTCTATTTGTTGCTTTGCAATGATTGCCTTCAATATCTATCTGTCTGGAATTATATCATAAATTAATTGAAATCATTTTGTACTTTTTATTTGGCTATGCTTTTTATTCAACTTAAATATTTTAACATTGTTCTATTTAATTGAAGCTGTCAATCGTTAAGGTCTTATCTATCAATGATTAAACATAAGCTTAAGCATAATTGTTATAAGTTGAATGGGTATTATTTAATTATATCATTACAAGAGCTTTCTTTACCAAACAAATTTATTCGACCTTTATGAGGGCCATTCACAGAATGCTGTATATTTATATGTCCATATTATCATTAGTATTGTTTCAGCATATATGAAAAGAAATGATACTTTTTTTCGTTTATTTTGTAAAATATTCGAAAGATTGGAAATTTATTTTAAATCGGAAATAAATTTTACAAAAAAACTGTAAAGGCAATTAAATCACTACATAATTGTAAGTCCTATGAAAATTAAATTGTTTGTCGTGTTTTATCGGTGGCAACAGCACTGACTAAGGTCATTAACATATGTTTGTCCATGAAACAGCAAAAATTCATTAGCTACCAGAAGCGAACCAAAAAATCTTAAATTGTTTTGAAAATTTATAAAAGAAAATTTAGAACTTATTGTCCCGTGGCGGGAAATAATAGACTGCTTATAGCGTTTTGACTTTGTTACGTAAGAAAACACTTTTTGTGGTAATATTTTAAAAACATTTAGCTGAGTTTAATATACGAAAACACAGCTTTTGCTAAAACTTGTGAATTTTTACGAATAATAAATAAAGCGGTTATTAAGTTAACATAGAGTGTGTGTTTTTTTTTAATTTTGTAAAAAATATTGTCTTTTTTGTTTGTGTTTTAGAACAGATCATAATTTAATAATCATTTTTTACTGAGCCTCCTGTTCAGTACTGTAACGCGGTAATTATTGTAACATTTAGAGCTGGATTACACTAGGAAATTCTGTTTAAAGAAATTCTTGTCTACTCTGTTTTGTGAATTTGCTTATCATGTCTACACAACAACTTCTGTCGATTCTGTGTTCGACCCTTTCGTTTTTCCCCTCTTCCCAACTAACAAGAAGAATTTTCGAAAAGAATTTCCTAGTGTAAGTCAGCGCTTTCAAGCACAACGAAATTTTAATTTCAGTGTGTAGAGGCAAAACAAATTTACAAAAGAGAATAGACAAGAATTTCTTCCACAGAATTTTCTAGTGTAAACGAACGAACACAATTGGAACTAGATGCGAAGCGAGAAAAAAACAAAACCAGACAACTTGATTTTTTCTATACGACAGAGCAAGATACGCAATAGAGCTTTTTTGAGCTGCCATTTCGCATCTGGCTCTAACATATGGAATCATGTTATCTCGTTTTGTTTTTTCTCGCTATCGCATCTCGTTCCAATTGTGCTCGTTCTTTAAGTTAGTTCAAAGTGGAAACACTAAAAAAATTACGAAAACAAAGAGAGAAGAACAGAAAAGAGAAAAAGTCTCTTCAAAATTAGTGCAATATCAAATACGTTAGTTTGCGGTAAAAAAAAGAGGTCATGCTGTTAGCTTCCAAGCCATTTGAAACAAAATTCACCAATTTGGGAGCCGGATAAGCCGGTTAAAAAAACACCATTTATACAAGGCCCGAGTGCAGATACCATCCAAGGGAAGGGAGGAGTGGAAAGAGTTTTAATTCGGACAGGTTATGTAGGTCATAAAAATTCTATGGGGCTTTGAACCCCCAATACTACTCCCTCCGCATGGTTCTGCCCTTTACACATTTGTAAAAAGTATATCATTAAAAGGGTTTTTTATTAAAATTATAATCAGACACATACATACAAAATAATTATTTCCAGGTATTCGTATTTTTGCACAAGTACGTCTTTCCTGATTTGTCGAAATTTGTATTTCCGGGAATAATTATTTAGATAAATATAGATAGATTTTTTGTCACAACTTTACATTGTAGGCATTATTTTTAAAGTTTATTATTAAACTCATCCTTATTTGGTTATTGAGTTATATGAGCGATGCTTGAAATTTGCAGTATTTTTTTAAGCATTTACTGCATTTTTATAAATTGTATCCTCGTTGTCGCAATATAGCCCAAAATGCTACAATTGTATGTACTTTATCATCACCGGTCTGTAGCAATCTTTAAAAAATTTTTACGTAAATATTTCTCATTATACTAAACTGCAGCAGTGGCGTAAAAAAAATCCCTCAAAAATCTGTTTCCTTAGGTTTTCCGAGAAAACTCTACGAAGAACATTTCCGGAAAAGGTACGGCAAAATGACTTAAGTTGCTTGTAAAAATTTTTAAAGATCTGATTTGTATGCAGTCCCCTATATATTACCAATATTTGAACCTGTACTGTCAATTGTAAAAGTTGAAAACTCTAATCTCAATGTCACGATTGGATATTTAATTGAATTTCAAGATGCTTTAAACACATTATTCTACTAAACTGTTCTCAATCAAGCATAAGAATCATTTGAAATCTGATCGCGTATTAATCATCTAAATGTAGTCATTAATAAAAACAGTGTTTCAAACATTCTAATATACCTCACTCACTCCACAGACTATGTCCATCTTATTCGCAGTATTACTCGCAATTGCGCACTTGTGATTATGACGGGCAAATGATTAATTACGAGAGAATAAACCCGTACTGCTGAATGCAGCATTGTCTGTCTATCTTGAAATTACCAAGGGCTGGGCTGCGAGACACATCTGGACAGACAGACAGACAGTCAGTCAGTCAGTCAGATTGACAAACAGTTTCATTTGTACAGAGAAAGTTGATGTCAAACATGTGCGAATGTGCAGCAGTTTTGGCAAGAAGTTGTTCATCCATATTCAATTAGAAAATAATAGGCAGAGCATCAGAGCCCAATCTACATAGATGTACACAAGTATGTATGTATGCATGTATGCTATACATACATATGTATGCACTCATATCACCCCAGCTCATCACATTCGCATGAGTGATGGACGGCCCTCGATAGTATGCGAATTGACACAACAGCAAATGACAAAATGCAAATGAGTTGAAACAATTCTGCTTTCGATGCGACATCGGGCGCAATGAACATACTCCCAACTGTAGTGCCAATGAGGAGAACGGCAGGCCTGAAATTTGGTTCATGCCAGGCTTCAAAATATGATCTTGACAAGAATAATTGCCTGCAATCATAATTAAAAGTGCTCTTTGTCCAATGAATGAACATGGCTGCTGTTGTGCATATTGCGAATACAAGGAGTGTAGTAATGTGTAATAGTGGTAGTAAGCAGCACAAATACGGTGCCATCAGTTGCCGCCCAACCATGAGCGACAGTTGGCCACCCATTTTTAGTCGGGCTACTTGCATGTCCGACCAGAAAGTAAAGGAGTAGGAGCTCGGTAAATGCAAATTGTAAAAGGCCCATTTGGGACGACATTCGAATCCATTAAATAGTGTGTTACAACAAGTAAATCTAGGCCGAGATTTGTCAGTTTAGATAATTTTGATAAATTATTCAAACAGGATGATGGTCCCGGACATTTTGTGTAAAAAGTGCACCCACAACATAAATGCAAAGGATGAATAGAGTGGCAGTGAGAACAGAGAAAAAGTTAATGAGATCTGTGGAAATAGAAAGGAGCAGTATAACTTTATTAGTACAGACGGAATATTCAATACACGAAAATGCAAACGGAATGTTATGATTGTAATGACAAAGCTGTGTTATGGAATTCTCAGTTGCATAAAAATAGTCCAAAAAGCAATGAATTTCGGTTTGATGGTTTTCAAATAAAGGGTTTTTTTTAACTTTAGCGGCATTTCATTTGTGCATTTCGTTTTTCCTTAAATTCGGTAACAATTTTAGTTAAAATGAGTAGTGTCTGCGGAACAGCTCTGCTTTAATTGAATATCGCCTTCTTTTCTAACATGAAATAACTAAATGAAAAAGTTTGCCATGCAAAAACTTGTGTTATTATTCGAAAATCTATTTATTTTTTTGGTGTCAAAGGTCACGAGTTTTTTTTGTCAAAAAATAATTTATATATGAAGAGTATGTCCCATTTGAGCTATTTATAACTCATTAGAAAGGTTATCAAAATGACAATCGCATCAACGACACAGTCCTACAAATTCGAAGTTTTTCCCATTTTTGACTTCAGTGCTGATTTATTGGCTTTTGGAATACTCTAAAACCGAATTCGAGCTCAGAATTGCTCTAATTACACAGTCCTACAACATTTTCCTTTTTTAAAGCTCTTTCAAATGCTTTCTGAATTTTGAGTTTTCTGAAATATCTTTTTTTTTGCCGAGTTTCTCATTTGAAATTTTAAAATCTTTTGATATACAAATGTCCCTAATGAGTTTTCAGGCACCTGTAGGGAAATTTAAAAACATGAAAATTTAAAATTAGGATAACTCGCCGAAAAAAAACGATATTTCAGAAAACTCAACGGCCTTTGAAATAAGAAGAATTTTACTTTAATTTCCCACACATAGTTTATTGACAAAAATATTCACGGTGCTACATAACCTCAAATATGTCAAAAAACAGTATTTTTTGGACTTTTAAATTAGAATATCTCAAAAACCTTATGTGATGGAATTTTTTGAAAATTTTTCCAGTAAGCAGCACACAAATATCTTAAAGAAACACTACCCGAACTTTAAAAAAGGAATTTGTTGTAAGACAAAACTAAATAACTAAAATAAAAATCAAAAATTATTGTAACTAACCCTTAAATGCATAGCGTACCATATATGGTATGTGCTTAAAATCATAGTCAAGTCTACCCAAACAACATACATCGCGTTAAGTTTTGCTCCAACAGTAGCAGACATTACCAGCTTTCACACGCAGTTCGCTCTTTTCTTTGGCTTGAGTCGGACGTGTTCGCTCTTGAAATAATATAAAAACCTCGGTGTGAACTTTATTTTTTAAAAACATTTTGAAACGGGTTGCGCCCTCCTATGATGAAGACGAAATGTCGGCATCTAAGAATCCAAAAATTATGGATAAAAGCAAATTGAATATTAATAAAAAAGACAATGTGCGAAAAAATTATTGGTTGCCCTTGCAAGCATTAGCGGAAGATGAAATTCATGATTACGATGAAAGTTCGGAAAATAAAAAAACTGCGAAGGTTGTGATTCCTCCTATTAAAGTTTTGGTGCAAAATAGTGACACTATCAAAAACATTTTGTTAGAGAATGATGTAACCGCATTTTTCATTAAAAAAATATCTATTGGTGTAAAAATTCTTAGTGAATCAATTGAAGTGTTTAATAAAGTTAAAAAAATATTAAATGAGACTCCATTTCAATTTTTTACACACGATCTTAAAAGCGATCGATCGTTTAAAGTCGTTCTCCACGGGCTGGAAAATAAAACTTCCGATGAAGTAAAAACCGAACTAATTTCTCTTGGTTTGAAATGCAAAGAGGTCAAAGCCATTACAAAAAATTATGAAAGCTACTGTGACTCTCTTTACATTGTGTATTTCGAGAACGGATCTGTAAAGTTACACGATCTTCGACGTGACGTTAAATCTCTTTTTCGAGTAATAATACGTTGGGACTTCCAACGAAAATTTAAAAACAAACTTGTCCAATGCAGAAACTGTCAAATGTTTGGACATGGTGAACGTGGTTGTTTTATTAAACCGAAATGTGCAAATTGCGCCGGTAAACATAAATCGTCTGATTGCACTATTTCAGATCGAGTGCGATGCGCAAACTGTAATAACTCTCATAAGTCGAATGACCCAACTTGTCCAAATCGTGCTGTTTATTTGCAGATCAAAGAAAAGTGCAGTCGCCAAAGCTCGCGTCCTACTAACATCTTGCACTCTCTTAAGCCTAGTGCTCATGCAAATTTTTATTATGTTGAATCGCAATTCCCTTCTCTTAGTAAAGATCACCTGTTTCTTGGCTCTCGCCAGACAACAACAACTCCAACAGCAAAGCAGACTTGGCATTCTTCATATGCTCATGCAGCGGAATCAGCAGCCAACAAAAACTTATTCTCTGAAGAAGAGATAACAAAAATTACATTTGACCTTGTATCGAAACTGAAAGATTGTAAAAGTAAACAAGAACAATTTAGCGTTATCGCACAATTAGCTGTTAAGTATTTGTACTCTAGCTTTAAATAATGTTAGTTTCTCAACTAAAAATAATTTTTTGGAACTGTCGTAGTGTTCGCAATAAGTTCATAGAACTCTTTGATTTTCTTGTCAAAGAAAACATCGACATTTGCTTGCTTTCTGAGACTTGGCTGAAGCTCTCAGATAAACTCTTCCATCCCAATTATCATTGTGTGCGAAATGATAGAGAAAGAACTGGCGGCGGGGTTGCCATTTTAATTAAAAAATCAATTAGTTTTGCAGAGATCGCCAATATAGATACAGAAGTTATTGAAAATGTTGGAATAGAAATTTTATCTGCAAACGATAAAATTATAAAACTGTTCAGCGTATACTTCCCCGGCGGTTCTAGTTGTTTCGATCTTCGCAACAAATATAAAAAGGATTTAAGAAAACTTTGCAATAGTGATGGATTTTTTATCTTTTGCGGTGACTTCAATAGTAAGCATCGTGAATGGGGGTGCTCTCGGGCTAACACTTGGGGTAATATACTTTACGAATTCACAACATTTTTTCCTATCACAATTTTGTATTCTAGCGACCCTACGTATATACCAGCAACAAACAGATCGTCACCGTCTAATATTGATATCATTCTTACTAATTTTCCAACATATTTAACTCAGCCCATAGCTCTCAATGAATTTAGTTCAGATCACTTACCGATAAAATTTTTTTTAAGCTTAAATTTTGCGTTTCATAAAAACCTTATAGTGGACTATTCGAAAGCAAATTGGAAAACCTACCGCTCTCTTCTAAAAAACTATTTTAATGAATTGTCTGTTAATATAGATGATGTGGTTTCAACAGACATGATAGACAATAATTTGGAAATTTTTAATGAAAATGTATCTATGGCTGCACGAAGATCTGTTCCACTCAAGGTACCTAAGACTAATTTCATTAAACTACCTAATTTTATCATTAATATGATAAAAACAAGAAATTTCGTTCGTGGGCAGTGGAGCCGATATAGACAAATTTCTGATTTTAAATTATTATCATGGTATTCCACTCAAATCAAAAAAGAAATCTTTAAGCATAGAAATAAAACTTGGGATAAAAAAATTAGTTCGCTCGAAAAGAGAAGTAAGCCGTTTTGGAATGTTTGCAAACTTTTACGAAGAAAGCATACTCCGATCCCTTCATTACGCGAGCAAAACAAAACAATTGTCCTAAGCCGTGACAAAGCAAACGCCTTTGCTTATAAATTTTTGGAAAACCATAAAGTTTCTGAACATTTAGGAACACCAACGCATGAAAACTCAGTAAACACAATAGTCGAGCGTTTTGACTCACTTAGCGTAGATACACAGCTATCGGAATATGTCGAAGTCGACTTTATCCAGGATTTTATTCGCGAGTCTCCATTAAGAAAATCTGCGGGACATGACGACATTAAAAACATTATGCTGAAATATTTGCCTAAAGTGGCGCTTATTTTCTTAACATTTTTAATAAATTCTTGCTTAAAGCTGCAATATTTTCCTAGTGCTTGGAAAGTGGCTAAAATTGTCCCAATTCACAAAACAGGAAAGCCCTCCAACCTACCCGATGGTTATCGTCCTATAAGCCTACTGAGTAGTGTGAGCAAAATTTTTGAAAAAGTTGTTAAACATAAGTTATTTTCGTTTATTAACCAGAATAATGTTATACCAAATGAGCAATTTGGATTTAGACAATTTCATAGCACCACACATCAAATCAAGCGTATTTTTAATCACGTTAAAACAAATTTTGAAGCAAAAAAATCTACTGGACTTATCCTCTTGGATGTCGAAAAAGCTTTTGACTCGATTTGGCACAAAGGTATTATATGCAAGTTAATACATCTTCAATTTCCTTTATATGTGATCAAACTTATACAGAGTATTCTGACTAATCGTTTCTATTGTGTGTCTGTAAATAATGAGTACTCTGATATTATTAAATTACCTGCAGGAGTGGTTCAAGGCTCTGTTCTTGGACCCCTTTTATTTATTATATACTGCTCCGACTTTCCTAAATGCAATAACTGTCTCTATGCAATGTATGCCGATGATATTGGTATTCTATATTCGCACGAGATTGGTCACGATATTGTGACTAACCTACAAGGTGCGTTAGACAACATTGCTGAATATTTTACAAAATGGAAAATTAAATTAAATGCTAGCAAAATGCAATCCATCTTTTTTACAAGGAAAAGAAGCCATTGCTACCTGCCTAGCACTAACTTAAAATTGTTTAACCACAGTATACCATGGGCAAATAATGTTAAATACCTAGGTGTTGTTTTGGATAAGAAACTGTTATTTAGTGATCACGTCAGTCATATAAAGAATAAATTTAATATTGCAATTAAGATGCTATATCCGCTAATCAACCGTCAGTCTAGCCTAAGTAGGGAAAACAAACTAATAATATGTAAAACCATATTCCAGGCAATTGTTTTATATGCTTGTCCAGCCTGGAGTATTTGTGCTCAAACGCATATTAAAACCTTACAAGTATGCCAAAACAAGTTGCTTAAAATGATGTTGGGACTTCCATGGGATTTTTCCACTAAAAAACTGCATATCGTCTCTGATGTTAAATTAATATCAGTTCGAATAAAAGAAATAACTGAAAAGTTCAAAATTCGCTGTGATTTATCCGATAATAATCTTATCTCAGAGTTATATCGATAACTTTTTGTTTTATATGTATGTAGGGTCTTCTATGTATGTTACAATGTATTATTTATTTGTATGAATGTAAATTTGGTTACTATTAAAAGCGCTCTTTGAGTATGATTATACAGGTGATTTCATAGCGAAGGTTTTTTTATTGTAGTATTTTCCTTCGAAAAGTTAAGCTCCCTCCCAATATCTGTGATAAATTTATAAATAGTATGATAATGTTCTAGAATTAAGGTAAATGTACCATATGTCTGTAAATTGTGCGATAAATTATTTTTGTAACGTTTTTTATTTTCTACTCAATAAACATATTATTATTATTATTACCAGCTTTCACTTAAATGTCTCTTCAGCTTTCCGATGTCCACTTTCAGTTCCCAGTAAGCTCTCAAAGTGGTCGAACGTAGTGTTTACAAATAATTTTAAAAGTGACCATCATCAGGGAATTTGATAATTTCCATTATTCATTTCCATATTTCATTGATTAATTTTTCATTAATTTCTAATAAAAAAACAGTTTCTAAAAAAGAGTTTTTCATTTCAAATATATAGGCTTAATGCATTGTGTATCATAACGTATTTGGTACACTGCACAAATCACACTTTTTGAGCTTTTCCGGGAAATCGGTGAATTTCCCAAGAAAATTAATGCCCATTTCGTGGTCAGCGTCTGATTTTACATAAAAGAGCTTGGTCTCCATATTGGGGGCTGACCCCATGCATTTAAGAGTTAAAAGAAATAAAAATCATAACTGAGTACAATTTTTAAAACTAAAATAAAAAAATAAATTGAAACTAGTTTTAAATTGCCACGCCCTCTAGTCGAAATTCGCCAACATTTTGCTTAGAGCTTGTCGACTTTTTTGCTATTAATTATAAGAATTTCGGTATTACTGTATCAAGTAACACTCTCAATATGGCGTTTTAATTGTCTTACTTGTATGGGCGGTAGACGCGCCCTTCAACTAGTTTCACCTAGTCCCAAAAAACTTGATTGAAGGTGTTAAATGTGTTAAATAAAATTTGACGGGATTACATCAGGTGTAAGAATGTTGTTTATAAAAAGATTTTTCTGAATCAAAATCGGGCTGGATTGCACCAGGTAGATGTAGTGCTTCACCGATACGAGAACGATACGATAATTCAAAAATTATCGTATCGTCCTCGTAGTAGCGCCAAGCTTATCGTCTCGTACTCGTTCTCGTACGAGACATTTTTGATCTGTATCGTTATCGTCTCGTTATCGCCGATATTTCTCGGTTATTCTCGTTTACTTGTTTTATAATTATCTTGTCAAACTGAAATTAAATGCAACCGTGAAAAAAGCTCCATCGCTGTCAAGAATAAGCAAATCAAAAATTCAACACGCTTATTTTGATGGGAGACGAAGGAGTTGCTGCTGCCATACGAGTATAATGTGATGTAAATCACCACATATTGTTTTGATTAGGTTTTCATATTTTTGTGTTTTTTTTTTGTTTTTAGTAAAAAAAAATACTTTCGTATATACATATATATGTGCAGGTGTTTTTGTAAAAACAAATGGTGCAAAATATACGCGTTCAATGTTCGAAATGCTTATCGTACGATAAACAAGTGTTTATCGCCGAGAACGAGATATCGGCCAGACCTTTCTCGTTCTCGCCCTCGGTCATACGAGAAATAATTTTTTTACTATCGTCTCGTTATCGTACTCGTTCTCGGTCCCGATAACGAGAACGGTATTTATCGGTTCTCGGTGAAGCACTAGGTAGATGTGCCATTGCCCTAAACTTTAAAACTGATTGCTGTTTCAACTTTTTTTTTATTTTTTTCGACCTGGTTGAGAAGGTTGACTTTTTCAATTTTTTTTCGAGTTTTTCAACATCTTCCATTTTTTTCAACATTTTCCTTATTTTGTTGACTTTTTCAATCTTTTCAATTGTTTTTTTTTTTAATTTTTGACTTTTCCAAAATTTTTCGACTTTTTCAATATTCTCCATATTTTTTTCTCAACTTCTCTCCACTTTCTTCAATAGTTTCTAAATTTTTTTTCACCTTTTTCAACATTTTCAGCCTCTTTCGACTTCAGTCAACTTTTTGCGAGTTTTTTAACCTCATTCAACTTTTTTCAACAAGCCGTATTATTTCGACTTTTTCAACCTTTAAACGAAAAACCGAACTATGGTCTCCTGGTACTACTTTTCTATACCTTCCACGCTCCTCTTATGTGTTTCAAACGCAATGACAAAGTTAATATACTCTGAGTGTAGGGTATAAAAATAAGGGTTATTTGCGAGCGAAGAAAATAATTAATAACTGTAATTTTTTCAATATTAAATAGAAAATGCATTTGTTGGCATCATTGGCATAATTAACGTCAAATGGACCGATTGGCCTAACAAAATTTATTGTTCGACCTCTTATGTAGGTATTGAGGAGTTGAAGTTTGAGCGCAATAATTCTATGTTAAATATGAAAAGGAATTCAATCCATTTTTCGCTCTCTCCTGATATGTCTCTGCTCATTAATGTGATATTTTTCTTTAATAAAAAGTTGTAACGGTTCCTGCTATTCTCATTTAACTTTAGAATGTCCAACGTTCATTCACATTACATTATCTCATGTACATATGAATGTATGTAGTAGATAATAGTCTCTGTATATGTTAACATATCTTGAGTTTACATGAACGTTCGCTTACTTATGTAATAAGTACGAGTTTTTCAAAATAATTTTAGATTGTGCACCACAAATTTTGCATTGTTTTTGTTTTACATCCGCCATATAAGCGATTAAAACGGGATATTCAAATAATCGTTTTAAGTAAGCCTCAACGCCACCAGCCACGTGTGCGCGTTACGCTACGTTTCCTTTTTTTAACAAATTTGACGACAAAAGGATTTGTTTTGATAACAAATCAACCAACCACGCAGCAATTCAACAAAATGAACTTTAAAATGGGTTTATGCGATTTAAAATCCCAAACACAGAAACGTATGGCAGAGCTGTCATCCCATCCACCGCCATACACGCCATAATCTCCCTTAGGAAACTGAACGCTAAACGACGACGACGGCAACGACGTTACGCTGTTTTTCTTTCTTTTTTTTTAACTATGTACCTTGGAATATTTTATATCCAGTGGATTTGCGTTTCAATAAATATGCAAATTTGATATGAGTCTATGGGTAGATATGGCCATGATTGGAATGCGACTGACAGTGAATAGCGAATAACACTCACTACCTCATGTAATCCCGTAATGGCCAAATTTTACAACGCTTGAGCCAGGCTTTAGTTGATATGAATTAAACGTTTTTTGTTTTTGTATTTTTGAATTTACCTTTACTTGTGATTCTGTCATTCCTAAGGCATACGCTAGTTTCGCTCTCTCCGGTCCAGCCAAATATTTGGTTTGCTCAAATGTTTTTTCCAGTGCAAAAATCTGTTGACCACTGAATGTTGGGCGGGTATGTTTCTTCTTACCATCCTTATCATTGGAATGGTGATGACTATGTGACTGTGATAGACTGGCGGACACTGAAAAAAATTAATTTTGTATTTAAAAAAAAAATTAATTTTGTATTTAAAAAAAAAATATATATTTGTTATGCGGATTGAAATGTTAACTTCATCTAGCGCATTGATTGAATCGAATTTATTTAAAAATATATTTATTTTTGTAATAAAAATTGATTTTATGTACCCACTCGGCATGTAACGTTTCAGAAAATGTACCAAAAATATTTCAAATGAAACGTTACTGAAATCTTTCTCATACATTTCAGATGTAATGTAATAGATGCAATCGTTCTATTAAGTTTCTGAAAAGTTACAGATTCCACGTTTCCTAAACCTTTCAAATTATATCTTTCTAATATGTTGCATATTCAATCTTTCACATGTAATCATTCTGAATTGTTACTGAAAGGTTCCAAATTTAATGTTTACTAAATTTTTTAATGAAATCTAAAACTAAAACTGTGTAGTTTGTTGCCAAGTATAAATTAAGAAACGTCACAAAAATAATTGCATAGGAAGGGGGTCCAAGAAAAAAATAAAAATCTCACGTCAACTTTTTAATGCAGAGACTATACGTTATTATAGCAGATTACATTTAAAAATTACTAGGCAAGTCTCACGGAAAGGAGGAGAAGGTGCTGTCAGAGCTCACAAAATCCCACCAAAGAAAGGGGGGAGGAGTCCGAATTTTCAAAAAACCACCTCACGTAATTTATAGACGGCCCCTTAAATATCAACGCAAGTGATGATACGACTAAATTGAAACAATAATTCAGAGTGGCGATGACGCAGAATAAAATGAAAGTCCGATGAAGTAATGAAATATGTTTGTCTTTAATCTTACAAGATTTCTGTACTGTCTCAGAAACGTTTCAAATTGAAATCAAAAACACACACTGATGCATTATAGAAAGCTTTCTGAAATGAAAATGAAAGACTTCTAATTCGTAACTGAAACTTTGCATGATTTCATGTGAAAGATTTCCGAAAAGTATACGAAACGTTAGATGTCGAGTGGGTATGTACAAAATTTTTTAACATTCACACAATTTGTGTTTGCTGCGATTTAGTGGAAGTCCTTTTGATTCAAGGACTATGCATTTTCCTTTACATTTTATGTTTTCGCAAAATGCTTTCATTATTATTAATGACCTGCAATTACCATTGATTTGACATGCAGCTGTTGATGCCACATCATGTTGTAGGAAAATTCTTAAATTAATTTCGCAACCTATGCTACAAAACACTGAAACTTCAAGCATTCATTAAATTTTAAATTAAACCGTTTAAAAGAATACGACGCTGAGCTCCATCTCTTCATTTTATTTTTAAGTCCTTGTAGGGGACAACCATAAAAGCATTAACCATTCGACATCAAGTAAAACATTTACATTTAGCCAAATAAATTCAAAAGACCAATATAGCTGGCATTACAAACCGAGTACATTTAACAAAATCAGCATTAATTAATTACAATCGAATATAAATGTCAAATTATGGGCAAACGCTTAGGTTCTATCGCCAACTCGCCAATAAAGACAACATGATGGCAATTAAACGCCACTAATGGGATATCATTAGAATAAAAATGGCGTCCATTTTAAGAGAGATGGCCAATTTGTTAATTGTAGCCACCAAATTGGAGCACAGCATATCAATTAACAACACAAATTGTCCGCAAATTAATTGCAACAACTTTGTGCTGCTGCTGGCCGCCACCAAGAAGCACGTTACGGACCATTGCGGGTGGGCGTACCTTGGTTACGGTAACACCACCACTTCACTATAGCCGAGTTGAGCTGTGCTCCGCTGTGCCAAACTGAGGTGGCCGTGTTCTGCTGTTAAAAATAGCAATCAATTAGCAAACAAATGAAGCAGGCAGCAGCTACTCACAGGTCCCAATGCGGCGGCCTACAGAACGAAGTTTAGCTTAAGTACCTTCACTTTTATAAGCCAATAAAACAAGCCAAAACAAAACGCCTTCTGCTAAACCTCCCCAAAAGCTACAGGCGGCATTCACACACTGAACAAAAGAAGAAAAGCCTCGTCGGTACGGTAGGTAGTAGAGGTAGGGGGAGGGCAACGCAACTACCGACGACATTGAGAACGTACCAATTAATGTCACCCCATTATTAAATGATCCCTAATTATGTGAAATGATTTAATTCAACAGAAGCTGCTGCTCTGAACGGCATACAAATTTGTTTGCGTCATAAAGTCACAAAGTGTTTACGACGTACAATAAGATGCAAGTAGCGCAAGAGGAGGGGGCGAGTCGAGCAAATCGAAAAGGAAAAGGGGACATCGAAACAAAATGAAGCAGGGAAGGTAGTTCATCGTCGTCGTCGTTCTAATGGCAGATGAAATTGGTAGAATTTGCTGACTTTGTAATGCTGTGTCCCTTTATGACTCTCTGGGTAAATTCGTGGACAATGACACGCAATATGAAGTACGGTGAAAACTTGCGATTCACACTTCTGCAATAAAGTTATAAGTTTTCTACACTGAGCGAAAAACTGTAGGCCACGGAAACAATGGTTTTTGCTTATGGGATTAATGTAGTTTTGCTTAAATATTAAGTTTAAGACACAGAAAGATGTAGTATATTTTAAGAACTGGAAAAAAATATTCATAGAAAAAATGTCCAAATATACAGAATACGACTTTATTTCTAAAACGAATGGGAGAAAATTACTTGCCATTAGATAAGCCCATATTTACTGAAAGTAAAATGAAAATAAACTACTAAAGTGACAAAAGAAATGTGATCGGAGCTACTGGAAGTTTCGAGTAGATCTGCAAAAATTACAAAATCTGCTATACATATTTTGATTTCAAGTAAAAGTAGGAAAATTAAAGAAAGTACAACTTGTGAACAATTCTATTTTGACTTGTGATTCATTTTGTACGATAAACAAAGCAGTTATTTTTAAACATTAAAAAGTATGTTTTTGATTGCAACTTTAATAAGGGGCCGTCCATTAACTACGTGAGGTGTTTTTTTTTTTTGAAAATACGGAACCCCCCTCCCTCCCATTGGTGAGCTCTGTCGGGACCACCCCCCCCCCCCCTTTCGTGAGACTTGCCTTATAATTTTTAAATGTAATCTGCTATAATAATGTATAGTCTCTGCATTAAAAATTTGACGTGAGATTCTTATTGATCCCCCCTCCCCATTAGTTATATTTTCAAAATCTATGTAAATTATTCTTTTTAAATATTGATTCTTTGATTATGCCTCCATTTTTAATCAGATATTCTATATGTAAAGCAGGCCTTAATACCTTCAGGTATCAGGTCCACTTTTCAAAGTCCGTTCACTATTTTTCCAGTAATTGCTGATGTCACCAAACTAGTGCTTCACCTTTACGAGAACGATACGATAATTCGAAAGTTATAGGGTTGTGCTCGTACTTAGTAGCGCCAAGCTTATCGCCTCGTACGAGAAATTTTGGATCTGTATTGTTCTCGTCTCGTTATCGCCGAGTTTTCTCAGTTGTTCTCTTCTACACTTATGTATTTATTACTAGCTGAGCCCGCGGCGTTCCCCACGCACTCTACGTTGTACAACCCTGCTTATATTTTACGCAGACAATTGGGTTCATGTACCGAATTTCACAACTTGGTACAGGTACCAAGAATAGCAATTTAAACGGTTTGGCTGCATGGGAGGAGTCACGCCCCATCCCCGAATCCTGTTCACATCTTGCGAGTACATAAGCTATTGAGTTTCACAACTGTAGCTGCCAAGATATAGCGTTTTAAGTGCATTTCTTGTATGAACAATGCCACGTCACAT
This sequence comes from Tricholauxania praeusta, assembly GCA_949775025.1. NCBI lineage: Eukaryota > Metazoa > Arthropoda > Insecta > Diptera > Lauxaniidae > Tricholauxania > Tricholauxania praeusta. The sequence continues at coordinate 49,099,849 of OX459028.1, forward strand.
TATGGAATCTCGTTTACATTTTGAGAGTTGCTTAGCATACACAATATATATCCCAGCACCAAATGTGCCAATATATATCTCAGCACCAAATGTGCCAATATATAACGTTTTAAAAAAATAAAACAATATTTTTTTTCCAAAATTATGGTGCATGCGCGTTTAATGCTCTGATGATAACGAGATGGCCGGGTCGATACCTCGTTCTCGCCGATAATGTAAGGCTCATCGTACGCATAAGCACCATATCATACGATAAGCACAGCATTATCGCCGAGAACGAGAAATCGGCCAGACCTCCTCATTCTCGTCTTTGATCGTACCAGAAATATTTGTTTTAATATTGTCTCGTTATAGTTATCGGAACCGAGAATGAGAACGGTATCGGTTCTCAGTGAAGCACTACACCAAACGTTTTGTTGCCGAACCAGGTGACAATAAATTCTATGTGTTTTACTTATTTGTATATTACTTGTGTCACCAAAAGCTTTCGCACCAAGTCTTGTGTAATAATTTTTTTTGCTTTAATGGCAGGTGACACGCCCATTTTCTTTAACTCATACATTTTTCGCATTATATATCATTTCCAAACGTTCTCATACCAAGTTTCGCTGCACTGACTTATTTCCTTCGGTGCACTTATGACTTTTATTGTGACTATACCAAATTATCCACTTAAGATAAGGGAGATTCAACCAGTAGCTGCTCATTTCTGTTACCCGTTTGCTAAATGTTACAATTAGCTTTAAAATGTTAATAGCACACGATGTGAGTTATTTTTTTATTGCAGCAATAAAATGCCAAGCAACAATTACGACATTTTAGCCCAAATAAGGATCCGGTATTTCGGTATGCCAAGCACGGCAAGGAAATCGTACACATATGTTCACATAATTATTACGAATACGAATTGTGTGGTTGTTCCATCAGCGCTGCAGCCTCACCACACCACACCATCCTTGTCAAGCAGCCAACAACAGAGTATCCCAAAGCGCCCGAAGAAGCATTAAATAAACCTCCATTCATTAACTCTGATTTGAATTGGCCCCGAGATTCTCATGCATGATGTGCTCATGATTTTCTCATGCCAGCAAGCAATGTCATTGCTGCTGTAAGCACTTGCTAGTATGAGTAAAAGGAAGGTAGCCGTTCCGGCAGTTGTGTTCTTGGGTCCTTTACTTTGTGCTAAATGAAATTATTATTAAAATTAATTTAAATAAGGATCTCTTCTTTCTCCTTTGGGCCATAATCGTTAAACAGCAGAATGAGTATAAAAAAAAACAACAACATTATTTTGCTTTGCTCCCCTTGCCAATCACCTACGGGAGCAGCGGCACGGGGGAGTTGGGGGCAACATTAAAATATGCTTTACCACAACGTGTAACGACCCTAGTTTAAATGAAGCCGCCTCATTAAGCGCTCGTGTTATCCTTGTGATTATGTGTTTTAACACGACAGACAACACGGAAAATGTTGGCTGAATTTTAATTAATTAAATTAAGTGAACGTGTGCATATAAAAAAAGACCTTTAGCGAAAGGATTATGAGAGGGCTTTAAAACGCACACAAAATTGACACAATCTTAATTAAAGAAACGAATGAAGAAAAGGCGTTTTGTTGTCGGGGTTTTTATTTCTACTCGAGAAAATGTCAAATGTGCTGAGATGCGGTATTTCAGTAATTTTAGAAATCGCTTAATTTGAGCGTCGATAGCAATGGAAATTAAATGAAATGTTGCTTCTAAATTCTCTGCTGACTGTTTGTTGCCCAAAAATGAATGGCTTTGGTGCCAATCATTAAATAAAAAAAAAACATTTTCATTGCACAGCACAATTATTTGTTTTCTGAAACCATCATTTATTTCAAACAAATTAAAAAATTTTTGACTTCTTCATGTTTTTGATGATTTCCAATTACTATAACTTACGTAGCACATAATGTCGAAAAAAATGGTGATATAAAAAATTTGTATTCGCTGGTACATTTTTTGGAATGAGCGAAAATCCGTGCTGCAATATAAGCGCACTTGTACAGCAAGATGCCAATTTAAAAGAAACAATAAATTTAAAACCAAACTAATAGATTGTTTTTCACTTCTTCCCAATTTCCTACGAAACGATGTGATGATCGAATGATGACAAATTGAAAAACACAAGTATCCTCCACATCCACATTTTCAATGTCATTATCATTGACATAACGCGCGCGCTAAAGACGCAAATCCCAGCTCATAAAAGTGTAGAAATATTAAATTTATTGCTGCTCCCAGGATCATAATAATGCACAAGTAGACGAGCAGACAAGTAGACGAATATCGTCGCTCCCTCATCACAAACGACCGCCAACGGCGGTACAAGACACAGAGCGACAAAAAACAAAAAAATGAACAGCCAGCCACCTCAGTCGACTGACTAAAAAAAAAAAGCGTTGCTGAGCCGCGCATTTCATCAGCAACATGCATCAATGAACACAAAAACAACGGCAACAGCAACAGCAACAACAACAACAAATACGAGTAGCAATAAAAAAAAAACAACAAAAAACACACAGATAATCCCTTAAAAGCAAGAAAAATTGTAACAGTTTTTATGCCAACGCTTTTCGATGACACAGCTGAGTCCATGACCATCCTTCGTGCATAGAATCTTTTTGATAAATATGAGCGAGCGAGTATCTAATTTGCTTCGAATATGAAGCGGGCATTATCAGTGACTACGGTACATTGGTAAAACTCGATGATGTTTACTAAAAAAATGGCGAAACTGGCACAGACGGCACATTTTTTTGTTTATTTTTTTTACTGCGTACCAACTCACCCTAGTGGATTTAAATTTTCATTAACAGGAGCTAAACGCGTCAGAAATATTAGAGTTTATCTGCTAATAAATATCTACGAGTAATTATTTTTATTGGAAAATTCATCACCGATTGATTGATTTCACAAAGAGATAATTCAAAATGTCGCTAACCCGTTACAAGTTGACAGGATACTTGAGCTTAAATATCAATAATAATTTCTTTTGAATAATTTGGAGAAAAAAAAAAGCTTCCAGATTTCATTTCAAATGTCCTGGCCCAAAAATCGAACATAACCGATTGGCATCAACCTCGGGCAAAATTTTGTCCTATTGAATGGTAATTATATTCCAAAATATTTTTATGTTTCTTCAAAAACTGACTGACGTAGGGAGGAATGATGATAATTTGAGATTATTGGTTGATACCCTCTATTCTATTAGATAATTTATTTCTTGAACAAACTATTTCTGATCCCCCAGAAATTTCGGCACAGGGGTAGTGTATTCATTTTATCCCCTACTCGGAAATAAGTTATATCATAATTCGATCAACGTTTTTTAGGACTCAGCAAATCTTTTTATTAATGTGATTATATCGCATCTTGAGCCTATAGAAATGTGACAAAATGAACATTTAAGAAAGAGTATATATGAACTGAGCTTCAAGCAAACTTTCCGACGATATTAGTCGAGATAAGAGATGCATACTCAATAGGAGCGTACACATGATCAAACAATTCATCTTTGAACTGACCAACCTCCGTCCTCAACTCCAAATATTGAAAAACATGCCTGGCAACAAACCAACGTGCTGTCCAACGGAAATCATCACACACAACGAAACACCTTCTAGATCAAGTTTATCGACTGGTCAATTTAATAATGATAGTTCCAGGTTCAGCGTCTTCTTGTGAAAGGGCATTTCACGCTTTGCGACGATCAAAGAATTATCTTCTTTGACAAATGACCCAAAAACGTCTTACCCATACAACGCTCCTTCATGTTAATAACGAAAAAACTGGAAACTTAGATTTTCGAAGGGTTCTGAAAGAATTCATCTCGCGCAGAAATCGAAAAGTCACTTTTGGAAAAATTTGAACAAAACTTACTGTATCTTCAATTTATGGAAAACGCAACGAATAGGAAAACATCTTCATATAAAATTCTCTTTATTTCCCGTCCTAAAGTGTAGAAAAAATCTTTTTTTTTTCAGAAAAATTTATCGACCTTTTTTATTTGAGTTTGTCCCCCCATGAAAAATTTCGTTGCGACGCCCCTGCCAGAGACCATTTTTTTTTACTTTTTCAGAAACTAAGTACATATTGAATAACTCGGCACTTCTTTTGCGGTGCCTTCCCATTTCAGCTAGTTTTTGAAGAAACAAAAAATGTTTTGTGTCATAATTGCCATCCAATTGATAATGTTCGATTTTAAGGTGCTATGAAATCCTTTGACTATGACACCTCACATAACTTCACTCAATAAAGCGAATTATAAAATACTTTGTAAAAAAATCACTGCTAAATTGATAACTAGCGAAAATAGCTATTATTCTAATGAATGGCATCTTCTCAATAACATTTTAAGTAAATATGTCAGCACGAGCAAATAGCAACCTTAATGTACTTAGATGATGAGACTACCTCAATTTTGAGTGCTAAAGCAATTGATTGTCAAAAGATCAAATATTCTCTGGTAGTACTTTTTTGGAGATTATTTCTTCTTTGGAATTATCTTCGCTTATTACACATATAAAAAGATTTACTAAAAAAAGTTTCAAACCGGTGCGCCTGGGGTCTTACTGCTTACTGATGATACCGGAGATCTTGGTGACTAGTCAATATCACCGTTTCTCGACACCAAAAACTTCCCACAAAAGTCAACTGTTGAACGGGCAGTATGGCATGTTGCGTCGTTTTGTTGTAACCAAAAATCTTCCATATCTCGCATTTGCGGCAACATAAAGTGTGCCAACATCCACCGATATCAATCGCTATTGACTGTCTCGATAGCCCAATGATGGACAAAATGACTACGATATGCACGCTGAGTTAACACAACTGAGCGATAACTTTCAATGTATAACGCAACCATTTCGACGAGTTCTTTCGGCGTATGTACAGCTGCGGTCAAAATAATAGAAACAGGGTGTTATTCATGAATTGAAAGAAGATATTTCGAACAACTGACGTTACGGAAACTTAAAATTTTTTCGGGTGTTCATTGGAAATGGTTTAGAAAACGATGAAATACACAAATACACGAAAAACACGAGAAAGAAAGCTTTCCATGTCTCCCCGGGACGAGAATTGTCCAATACGGCTTTCGATACATAATCCGTTTTTGCCTGCTGCGGCAATAAAGAAAGTGCTCAATATAGTAGCGAGTGTAGAAAACGTTAAAAGAAAACTCAGGAAAACTAATTTGAGTGCCCAGAGTCCACAACCACTTCCATTGTTTAAAAAAATGCTTATCACAAAGAGATCGGCTTTTTCGCATGGGTACTTAAAATGGCCACTTACTTACTTACACATTACTCAATATAATAGCAAACCTAGAAAGTACCGTTATTTTTTTGGAACAAAATGTCATGTGCTTATCTTGTGTACTTATCAAGTAACTATACTGTAAAATATTAGAAGAATAAAAACGTCAGTTGTTCGAAATATCTTCTTTCAATTCATGAATGACACCCTGTTTCTATTATTTTGACCGCAACTATATATCGATACATCGAAAGCTAACTGAGCTCGTTCTGAGCCTTGTAGATAAGGGTACTTTTAGCAAACTACTAAGCCTGACCAGTGGCAAAGGTGCACACCAATCTGGTACCACGAGTTGTCAGGAGCCCCTAGGACTTCGGTCATAGCCTGACAGTTGCGTGAAGCCTTAGGGTGGATCGCATGCGGTAGGCCCCTCCGGGGTGGCTGTGATTGAAAACTAAATCGCAGGGCGAATAAAATGTTACGCTCAGTGTGGAGTTGCATTTTCTCAACCTAGTGGCTGTTCTATAAATAGCAAAAGATGAAGGTAGATCTTGACTCAAGCTAAGGGTGAAGTGATGTCTATAAACATTGCTTTACTTGATAACTATATCAAATGCAATCGTCCTTTAATTAAGGACGTAAATAAATTAATTCGAGTGTGGCACGGCACACCCTGACCTTAAGGCATTGAAGGCAGGCGGTCAAGTTAAAATACAAGACAGTTGTGATCTGTTACAGTTGTTCTCTCTGAAAATTCATATAAATATTAAGAAAAAGATAACAAATGGAACAATTTAACCTAGTGACAAGAGATAATAAATGGATATACGCAATTTGTACAGTTCAAGGTCAGTTCCTCAGTAGCTCAGTTGTTAGAGCGGCCGTCGACAGATATGCAATTGAAATGCATGTACGGTCAGGGGTTCGACTGTATGTACAACATTAACCAAAAAACTGGTCTGATGAGGCTATGTGGTAATAGCCGAAACATATGTCACCAATTACCAGGTTAAATTGTTCCATTTGTTATCTTTGTCATGTTTGTTGAATAAAAAATAGCATTGATCAATAAGTAAAATTTACAATATTGGTCTTTGCTAAAATGACTGTAAGTTCATAATGTTTAATTATAATAAAAATAATCAGTCGCAAAAATCAACTTTATTAAGAAAAAAAGTATGATGGAAACATGTCAGAACCTATGGATTGGAAGCACAATACACTCCCACTGCGTCAAAACGTCGGAAAATTAATCTTTTTCAAATGTGCAAGTGCTGCAGATAGTTATAACAGACAAGTTACTGCATTAGGCGGCGGAATTTAGTATCAGAAAAATTGTTTAAACGGGATAAGACCTCCTCGACATCTTGGCATAGTCCACTGATGAGTTTAGGCTATGCCGACAGCGCTATTAAATTTTTTTTGCATATTCATGCGAACTTGTAACTCTCTGATATGCCAGACGGCAAATAAACATATAGAACGAATTCCTGCATGTCATTTCAAAATAGCTAAATCCCTTCCTCACTTCATCAAAAGACCCATTAAACTAGATAAATAAATGATAAACGTTTCAATAAAAATAATTGACTGCAAATATTTAATTATTGATTAATGCAACAACAAAGAATGCAAACCATATAGTGCGATAAGCAAAAGATGTGCGTCGGCCGAGCGCAGCACTTCATTTTATATAATTTTATTATCATTAATTAAATTCCTTTTTTTTATTATTTTATCATTATTCACACATAATTGCACTGGCATGCATAGTAAGTTAACGTCCGTCTGCCCCTTTGTAGCGAGCGCTGATCCTATTAACCGCAAATATTGCAAAATCACAGATATCGGTGGGGTTGAGGCAACCGGCTCGTGCACTATGAAAATAAAAACAAACTGCCGGTGTAATACCTACGTTCAGGATGTTATCAAAGGCTCGTGAGTGCAATCGATAGTTTCATTAAGTGCCGATTATACACATAATGATGTCATTATATTGAGAACATATCGGTACTTACCGAATGCATCGATTTTTTTATAAATCCTTACAAGACCGTAAGATAACAGGGTAGGCATATAAAAAAATCTTTATTATTTGAAACTCTACGTGGAAAGAGCGAGAGCTTACGCTTTCAAAGAGGTATTATTTCGGAAAATTTCAGCCTTGTAATGAAGTGGAATGGCGGTGCACAATGCCTTCAAAAAATTGCTCCAAAATAAACTCACCTTCAAAGCGAATTCATTTGGTTCATTTGGTTTTTAGACTTTATTTTCGTAGCCACTTCGGTTTCTAACCTGTTCATTTGAGAATATATTCTACCTGAATTTTACTATCATCTTAAACTTTTTACAGAGCCAATCAGCAGCCTTATCTTAGCGTATTTGTGACTTAGTTATCATGAAGCGCTATTTTTTGAATGTGGTAAAAGTTTTGGTGTTTGTCTAAGCCTGTACGACTATTTTCACTTTTTAAACCACCCTAATTTTTACAATGAAAAATTTCGTGCCTCTACAACTGTTTTGCACTTTTTGAAACATCCTAATTTTTACAATGAAAATATGGGCGATTGTATTCAAACATAATTATAAATCTTAACAACCAAAAAGTGCAACCACAGAAGAATACATTAAGGGTATTCCTCTAAACGCGAAAACTCGACAAGCGCGAAAACTCGAAAGTTTTCGAGCTTGCTTTCGGGAACACCCCTATCAATACAAACTAGTAAATGATTGAGCAATGGCAATTTGACAGTTTGATCAGTGTTACCGCTGCCATGAAAAAAAATGTATCACACTAAAACGAAAAAATATGTAGAACTAAGTTAATAAATAACAAATTACAAATAGGTACACAAACGAAAATTCTGAGAATTGCGCTTTTCATATATTTAAAAATCATTCTGTTAAGTTTATGTGCAAATTTCTAAGGAAACTTCAAACTGGCAGCAAATAATTTCGACAAACGGCAACACTGATTCATTTTCCAACTTTTCGAGCCACTTGCTCAACTAATTAGCCTCGAAAGTTGCGCAAACTTTTCTTCATACAAACTATTTTAGAGGCTCGAAAATGTGCTCAGTTTTCGCACTTTACGCAGTTTTCGAGGCTTTTTCGCGTTTTCAGGAATACCCTCATTGAAAAGTTACACAATATCATATTGGAGGCTTGACGACTTAAAGTTTATGAGATAGCCATTCGCATATCTATCCGCATATTTAGTTTTTTTCAACGAAGACATTTTTGATTATTCTTCACAAATCCTGAGTTGTTGTTGCTTGCAATGTACTTTGAAAAATTGAGAATGAGAGCGAAAGACTAAAATTAGAATACTCCGTTGTTACTCTTTCCTAAATATTTCATTGTATTGACATGGAAAAACACAAATAGATCGCACACACACAACACATTAACTTGCCATTAAATGGTGTGTTATGTTTGCATGCTTGTTTCTATTTGCGCAAATAATTTTTAAATCAATTTTAAAATTTTAATAACTTAATATTGAATAGAAATATCGGGATAATTCTTATGGGAAATTCAGGCCAAGCGTCTAAAAAATAAAACTAAACAAATCGATCAAGTAGTTTTTGCGTGATGCGCGAACAATGAATACAGCTATAATTTCGCTTATACTTATGTACATATATAATAAAATATGAAAAAGCTTTGCACTCAATGGAGGTCATATTTGCCAATTACTGACCAAACATAAAAGAAGACACAAATTTCTGAACATTTTTAAAAACGTTTTTAAAAGAATTCAACCAACCAATTTGGTACGCCAATTTTTTACAATAGAGGAAACCCGGTTCTACTTTAAGCTACCGACAAAACTGCAATCAAAACAGTAGCCAATAACCCGAAACCAAAAAATACAAATTCAGTTTTATATACCAGAGAGTTTGTAGCTAGTGGATTCTGGAATAAGAAGTGATTTATTTTATTGATAACTCTAAAGTAAGACAATAACTGAAGAGTACTACGGAAGTCCATCGGACCAACTAAATAAAAAAGATTGATATTGTTTTTATCAGAGCAACAATTGTACGAGGCAATGGAATAATTGAAGAATTTGAATTCCAAAATGTTAAAAATCCACCTTATTAACGGATTTTGGCTCCCTCTGACTTTCATCTTTTCCGAAATCTAAAAAAATTCATAGCTGGAAAATGTTTTCAGTTAAATGAAGAGGTGATCGCTACTGTAAATAGCTATTTTTTCAAAGTTACAAAATTGTACTTCTAGGATGATATTCATTCATTTGAAAAAAGTTGGAAAAATGTATTGAAGTAAGCGGAGACTATGCAGAGAAATTTATTTATAACACACCTTCTTCACTGTTAAACAAAAAATTGTTCAGTTTGCCCTAAAATCATAAATTGTTTACTTTCTCTTGCTCCATTTTGAATCGCTTTTACTTTCCCTCTTCCTCAGTCTTTTAGTTGAAGTACATTTTAGAAGAAATATTTTTCATTAGTGGTAACATCATAGTGTGGAAAATTTTTGACCCGTAAAGCCTCTGGTGATTGATTTATAATCTGAGTTTCTGAACAACTGTTTTAGATCTAAATAATGCCTATTTATTGAGGTATGTTTTAAACGAGTTGAGAAAGCAAAGGTTGCATTTGCCCATCTTCAAGGTCCTGGTAAAACTCCGTTACTAGTAAATTGATCTTTTTTCAAAAATATCACTTCAATTGTCGATATTCAATAATGCCATACCCACATAAAATCGATATATCATATCCAAAAATCGACGATATTTTTCTACATTTCCACAGCTGCAACAAAAAATTTCCATTTCATTATTTTTATCGAATTCATTAAATAACTGCATTTATTATGATGACATCACGTTGCATTTTATGCAGCGCATAATCAAAAATAAATACGAATTCATCGTAAATAAACAGCAGTAAATGGTGTACTCATTTTTGATAAGGAAAAAAAAAATCATTATCAATATGATTTATTTGCAGAAACACAGCCACATTAAAGCACACGCGCACACACACACGTATGCAGTATATTCATATACACAAACAAGCCATACACATATGACTGTAGTATAAATTCAGCCCATGCAAATAAACGTCTACGCTTAAGTCCTGCAACAACAACAACAATATACCTCATGTTGAAAATATTTTCAATCTGTAAAATACGCCATTTTTAAAAGCTCCTCCACAAGCACAAAGCTTCCTTCCTATTGCCTATAAAACAAATTCACCAAAGTCATCAAACACACAGACACAACAACATCCTCCATGGCTCGCAGGATGTAGAGGATGTTCTGCGCTATGTTTCACTGGTGTTTGTGCCGTGTTAACATGACAAGCTACACGCACATAAACAACGCACACTAATAGAAAAGTCGTATATTGGAAAACAAAGATCTCCCCCCCGTTGCGGATCCAAGATGACAACCTTCTTTTGCGCCAGCATGCTTCACTCAATAATAATGTTGCACATTATATTCGTATCCGCATTCGCAACTCTTGCGCCAAGAAAACTTGGAGCAAATCCAAAGTACACCTCGTAGTCAATGTCTTACACTACATTCATGAAGCAGGAGGGATGTGCGAGAATGAAAACAACAACAACAACATATGAAAGGATACACTTTAGGTCCCCTTTCGAAAGAATAAAATTCAAATATTCGCAATTTTCGTATGTATTTATGTATGTACTCATAGTATGTTGAAGAAAACATGAATAAAACTACACACATGAGGTGGTATGTGGTCGATTAAACGGTAAGGTTTTTCAAGCTGACGCTGGAAAAGTTTCCGAAAATAGATTTAAAGAAGATAATGCAAATGAAAAACAGGAAACCGAATCGAAATCGAACTTCATGTAAAATCAATAAATACATCATACAGTAGAGTGTGATGATGTACTTACAATTATTTATGTTTTTTTTTTTTAAAGCTCTGCAAGCACTTATGGATGTTTTAAAAGAATTTTAAAGAGTCCCTCTAACTTTTCAAGCACCGTCGGGCTGACTTTTTTTTTGGAACATACAATTCGACCCGAACTAATAAACACCTCAAGAATCTACAAGTTGTACTATCTGTTCCTCCGGTACTTAAACAATAAATAGCCTCGCCATTTGTCAACCCATTTGCTTTGTTGGGAAACGTCAAACCAGTACAATTTTAATCATGGACCGCTTCACACCGAAAGAACGCGCCAAAACAGTGACGATGTACATTGAAAATAGTTGTTCAGTTATGCTAACTAAAAGTGCATATCATGCAAAATATCGCGACAAAAAAGTGCCTACCGAAAAAACAATTCGGGCGCTGGCTAAAAATTTCTTTGAGCACGAAACAGTAGATAAGCAAACCTACAATCATCCACACCCGAGACGTTCCAATGAAATTATTGAAGCCGCGAGAGGGACTGTTGCCGAGGACCCAAGTGTCTTATAACGCCACCGAGCAGTTGAACATTAGTGATCACCAAGTGGCCACCAAGATCCCCCGATCTAAAACCCACGTAGAATTTAGTTGTCAATATGAAGTGCTGTGTTTAAATAAATAAAGCAACTTAAGAAACGAAAAAAACAAAAAATTAATAAAAATAAAAGAAAATTTATTAGCCTGGAACTAAAATTGGATGTCGTAAAACGTTTAAAATCGGGAGAAAAGCTGTTGACATAGGAAGAGCCCTTGGGTTAACACCTACAACATTAACAGCAATTTGCAAAAGAGACAGTGTTAAAATAACTAAATTTGCTAAAATTGCCACACTATTCCAATGTAAGGAAGTTACAAAAGTAAGAAATTTTTTAATGGTTAAAAGGGAGTCCCTTCCTTCAAAATCAAAATAAGCGAAGAATGCCACTGATCTATATAAAAACCTGCATTTATACAGAAAAAAAAAGTGATTCGATTTGCGTCGCATTTCTCCGGTCCCTATCAACGAGGAAAATCGAAGTGTATAGGTAACTTTTATAAATATTGTGGGCTATGCCACACCCTTCACCGAACTTTGCCAGTAAACTAATTAAGCTTGTATTGATGGCTGCTTGCAGTAGTATAATCTCTAAAAATGTTCATTAAAATCGTTAGGGCTAATTTCGAGTAATACAGAAGTGCCACGCCCATTGCCCTAGTTCCGTCCACTTTTTTGTACAATTCAAAATATATATACTATATGATCTGCATTTGTTTATCAAATTTCATCACAAAATCTTGGTTAGTTTGAGAGATATGGCGTTATAAAAGTTAAAATTTAGGATTGTGCCACGCCACTGTAATAGCTTTTGAAAACTATCCCAAATTTGGATGTATCAAATCATCAAAGTCCGTGCAACTTTTTTCGAAATAGGTTGACCATATAAGTAGGCGTGTCCATAAACCGATTTCGCCCATTTTCAATTTCCTACTTCCTTTCTAAAATTGTTTAAATGCAACCCCGTTCCTTAGCTAGCTCGGCTACAAAATGTTGATGTGTTATTAGACAAAATTGAGCAGTTAAAATGAAGTTAAGAGTACATTACCATAAATATATTACATATACTATATTCAGTAGTTTATCTGATTTACACAATAGTGGACGTGCTATTAGCTCAGCAAAAGTCCATTACTTTTGCATGAAAACTATTTGCTCAATGGAATTTTAATATTATTTTCTTAACTATGAAGTTAATGGGACCATTATCAATCGTTGGTAGAATATTTTTTCCTGAGCGTTCGTATCAAAAATCTGGGTATTCATCAAATCAAAAAATATGGAGGGCTTAAAGTTATAGAGGAGAAAAAACTTTTTCTTACTGGCCAAACGATATTTGTGAGACAACATTTTACCGAGTGCTAGGGCGCTGGCTAGATGTAAAAAAAATTAATGCCAATTGGTGGATTTTTAATACAAACGCACCAAACAAACAAATCCACTTGGTTTAATTAAGTTCCACTACTGAAATCAGAACACGAGTCATTAACCGACCAAAATATCGACTGAAAAACACCATTGGTATGGCAAATTTGCAGTCGTGATGTCGACTGTAACTCCACACGCTGAAACTGATGCATCTTGTACGATTTGAAGGCTATTCATAAGCGTAAATAAATAAACAATCAACCGAAAGTGAGATGATCAGTTAACGAGTCGATATTTTTACAAAGCCTAGAGCGATAAAAGTGTAAAATAATGAAGTGGAACATTTAATAATGAGAAATCCATACACATACTTACTGTATGTAAATATTTGTCTCATTTCAAGTACAAGAGTGGGAGTACCTACTGTGAACTTGTCATGTTCTTGATAAATCATTTTGCAGACTTTAAAGTTAATTCAGTCAACCAACAATTAAGTAATGAACTGTCGCTGACTGTAAATGAAACATTCTCGAGTAGAATTGACAAGATCGATAATGCGGACACTTGTACACTCACTTCGTCAACTCATTGCCTGGCAGCGTCTCTTCCACTTTGTCTGTGATTTTCACTTCCTATGCTCGCTCGCTCGTTTTATTGTTGATCTTCCACAAAGAAAAACAAATCCAATGTTGACGCTGATGATGATGATGAGGATGACAATCACATCTCGTTGAGTTAATTACGTTATTTTCATAACTTAATGGAGCGCACATATAAACTTTGCTTAATGACTTAAATGCGAAATCTCATCATCAACAGCTCATCAGATCAACAAAACATACCTTGCATACCTACACTCGGATGCCCCCGATTAATGAGCACAGACAGGTATGCTGTGGAGCAAGCAGCATATCGAAAAAGTGAACTGAACTGAAAGTGTTTACTTTGCGTCATTATTGATTGATCCAATTGGTCACGTACACTTTAAGTATCACACTATTGTGTAGTAAGTACCCTACATCTGGGAATGGTGGTGTCATTGATTTTTCTTGTTTTGATGTTTAGTTTATAAGTAACAATATTTAGTTTATTTATTAATAAAATTATTGTTTTGACCTGCATTTCTTTTAATGATGAACGTAAATCAAGCGTTAGTCATCTTTTCATAGGTATAAAGTAAAACTTTTACAAAAAGTTCTGTGTACACTGAGAATGCGATTTGTTTGAATATAACAAATTATATTTGATACTAGTGGTACCCGTGGCTTCACACGCGCACATCCCGTTGTTTTTTTCTTAGTAAAATTACTCTCTTAACAATTCATTATATCTTCTTTCTTCAAAAAACAATTGAAAATTCGAAGCCAAATACAACCAGTACAAATGAGAAGAAAAAACAATTACAACACAGAATTCAAGAAGCAGCATAACCAACGAAAAATCAAACAAAAATTATTAAGTGGTTTTGTTTGAACAATCTGAAACCGTTAATACTGAAAAAAGGATACTTCATTTTCAAAAAAATAAGTATGCAATATCCTTCTTTAGCAAAAATATGTTATTTAAAAAAAGAAATTACTTAAATCGATTCAGTATAATTAGCGCCAAAGCGTTACAAACCATTTTCATATAAGCAATTATATGTAAATAGTATAGAAACACCAATGAAATATTTGATTGTGTCAAACATTAAATACTTCAACCAACATATACCACTATTCGATCCAAATACGGTATGTTATACTCAAATAAATATTTAACAGGAATTAAAAAGAATCCTTAGTATAGTTCTTAATCAAAATTTCGAATTAAGGTTGATATTTGGGACAAAAAGCGCCCACTACATTGATTATTGAAAGTAAAATAAAATATATAAAAATACATACTGGTATTTGACAGTCGTTCACGCCACGCCATTGGATTTGCGACTAGTCCTTGTAGTCCCGGCCAATACAGATGCGTTCGGTCCACAATGTGTCCGGCATGTGTTTTTAACGGTGTTCCTTGACTCTGCGACAAATATTGCGCCATACCAGCAGCTGCAGCAGCAATTGAGAATCGGGGTATTCCACCTGAAATTTTTGCATTTTCATTATGATGATTATGTAACAATACTAAATGGTCGTATTAATAATGATAGTTAATTATTAATAACGTCTGTACAAAATCGAATACAAAAGCTAAAAAAAAAACCATTGTGAAGGTCGCTTATGAGTTTCCGTCTCTGAAGCACTAAAGGCAGCATTATTACGCGCGTAATACTCGCAATGCTATTAAATATCAGCATCAATCTTTAAACGCTTGTTGTCTGATATTCGTTTTGATTTTATTTCTTCTCGTTATTGTCAACAGCTTTTAGCAATTTTCGATAGGTAGGTACTTATATAATTAATTTAGTTAACCACGGTTATTTTATTGTCTGTTCATTGACATTTACTCAAAACGTAATAATTTGTCGTTTACACATAATTTGCGATGTTTTTTTGTATATGACAACTGTTAGTCAATTGCGTGCATAATGAACCCACTTGATTGATTGCGCCTCAATACTTAATTATATAACTAAATAACCTTTTTTTCTCATATGGTTTGGAAGTCGGGCATTAAAAGAATTTTGAATTTTTACACTAAAGCATCAAAACTTGCCTAGAAAAGTAACTATTGTTAAACTTATTAAAAGAATATGGATGGAGAATTGGGATCATTCTTCAGAACGTTTAAAAAAATGCATTCACTGTTTGGGTACAAAATGGCTTATAGAATTTTTGTCTTAAAAGATTATAGGGTGGTGAAAAATTTTTTTGATGAGAACTTCTTAAAAAGATCGACTCTACAAGAAATATGCACTTATGTGGTTGCATACAATATAATAATAATAATAATAAGCCTAGTAGAAATTAGTGTACCAAATGATACGAATATCCATAAGAAATATACTGAAAAGCTAGCCAAATATACAGAATTAAACAATGAAATACAAAGAATATGGCAATTAAACACAGTAAGAACAGTACCATTTATAATATCTGCAACGGGAATACTACATAAATCTTTTATAACAAACCTAAAACTTCTCAATATACCTATAGAAACACATCACAAAATTCAAAAGGCCGTGATACTAAAATCGTGCAACATTGTAAGAAGTTTCCTAAATATACAACAATAATATATACATAAAAATAAAAAGTTCCGATACGACTTGCAGCCGCAACCTGCCGTCGTGCTCGGTGAAAATGGACCCTGCCTCGCGCGGTATGCGGGGGGGAGAGTGGCGTGGGAATAATAATAATAATAGAGTTTAGCTACTACAGCTATAATTTAAGTGTATTTTCAAAAGTAAATAAATTTATCAAAAAATTATCTATTCGAAATACGATAGATTTTTGCACGCTTAATACGAATTGGAGCTGAAGAGTTGTCCATCACAAGCTAAACGCAAATCTGGACTTAAAAGTTGTTCATCACGTTTAATTTTTGAGAAAGTAGGGGTTGAAACCCCCAAAAATGCTGTTTTTGACAATTTATGGACAATCGTAGGCATTAAACTTGAGGTACTCGGTATTTCAAAAATGCCTTAAATTTATGCTTGTCACAATTCTCTTGCGACCCCAAATTAAACTAAAGTTTAATCGCATCTAACCTTAATGCCCTGAGAAATAAATAATCAACAGTTCTGAGGCTTATTGTTGGTTGTTTATATAGGGTGCTATATACTCCAATCAATCCAGTGTTTTGTTCCTTGGTGAATATACAAACTATTTCCTATCCAGTTTCCGCACTAAGAACTCCTCAACCACCTGGGGGTTTCAACCCCGGTTTTTCTCGAAAACTGTACATGATAGACAACTTTAAAGCCAAGATTCGCGTTCAGCTTTCAAAAATCTATCGAAAACACCAAGCTACTTCCCATTAGCAGACCAAAAGTTGATATTTGCAGGCCAGTGCTATCAATAAACTTTATTCTGGTTGCTATCTGGGTAAAAAATGCAAAAAAAAAAAAGGTATTGCTCATATTTTTATTGGCGAGAACTTGAACGTTTGAAATGGCTTTCGGCTATGCGAAGAAATCTCATGGAATATGTTTTTGTGTGAGTTTTATTAACACAAAAAAAAAATTCTGTAAAAATTCATTGGATTTCCGACAATAATTACAGTTTTTCCCTGTAATGCCCAGATAGTAAGCGAAAAACTGTAATAATGATGGTGATTGTCAATGAAATATTACAGTGTACACACGAAAAAATTTTGAAAATGAAAATTCTACATTTTTTCATATATTATTATATTTGTTTTTATTTTATTTTTTTTATTATACTTCCTAACCATACTTCTTTCTTAACATATCATGAAACAGAACCAGCCTGGCAACATTCATACAGTTCTTTTCCTCTAATCATGTATCTACATTTTATGTCGTAGTTGTACAACGCAGATGACAAAAAAGTAATATCGAATCATAAGAATCATGATTTATTATATGATACTTATTGAAGTTTTTACAGTTTACCCTGTAATTTTTATTTGTCGATCATATGAAATTTTCAATAATTATTAAGTACTTTTTGCTAACTAATTTTTTCCCTGACCACATTGTATATTTTCCATTCTGAAACTGTAATAATAAAGTTTTATACTGTAATGATTTCAGTTTACGCATCAATTTGTACTGAGTATCACATGAATTCAAAATTACAGGGATATACGACAATTTTTCCTGATTATTTTGCTTTTTTTTTGAATATCTCACGCTATTTTTTCGTGTACTTATCCTTTTTTAAAAACTGAGCAGTGAGAATTTTGCCAAATATGAAATGTTTTTGACACAAGTTACAGCGACTTCGTCTGCGGAGTTTTACTTTATTTTCTGATACTTTTCTTCTTAAACTTGTGCACTTACTGATCAGATTATTTTGGAAATTGTTTAGGAAATGATCGATTCAATGGAAATTATTACTTAATTGCATTTTTACCAACAAATATGACAACAGTGCAACAATATAGCCTTATAAATGATGACAGTTGTTTCATTCAACGGGAGCGCCATCTCAATCTGGTCAATGGAAATATTGAGTAACTTTGTCGTTTTGAACCAACATCCCATGTTCCCATACAAAGTTCACTTGCCTCATAGATTATTGGAGACAGAAAAGCCGCATCGCTGGGCTTACGTGAAGATTATCAATTCTGATGACCAACAAGGCTCATTTAACACTCGGCACCCATAGATCTCACATAATTCACGAAACACCATTGCACGATGAAAAATGAATTGTTTAGGCCGATGTTTGCTCCAAAGTCATTACTAATGCATTATTTTTTAGAGCTAGTGAGCACACTTTGTGTTACCGCTAATGCGTGAAAAAGTCTGAAAGAGTGCGATATGCCACACTGCGCGCTCAACAATGAACTTTTTGTGTCGGAAGTTCCCATTGACCAGATTGAGATGGCACACGCATTACAAGCTGATTTGGTCACTTCGTACCGTGAAGGATTTGAACCTTGAGCACTCGACTTTAAACACTCTTATTACTGAGTTATTGGGGTCATACCAAAAACGTGCACTATTAAAACGCCAATCTCCCCTCTGTTGTCATCATTTTAAGATAACACCGGGTTTGGGGACATGCCAAGATTTCAAACTGTAACATATTTGTTAGAAAAAACATTGATAGATTTGATTTGTAAATTTACATGAATATCAGTCTCTGATTATAACTGTAAGTTCGATTAAATAAGAATTTCAAATATTTTAAATAATAATGGTCATGACTGAAACACCTTTGGTTCTTAAGATACATAGTTTCTGTGATAAAATATACTTATAGAAAAACGATAAAATTTGCATATTCATACCATCACCTTTAGAATTGTATTTTTGAAAAATGCTGAAACGCATATCGATTTGTTTTTAAATAAGTTTTATATATTAATTTTCATTTCTTTAATACATAACCAAAAATGTGAGAAACTATTCTCCAACGTTCAACTCCTTCTATCAACCCTCAATTTGAGGGTCTCTCTCTAAAAAGTTGGGAAAAATAACCAAAATTGTTGAAATTCTGATTTCAAATGTTCGCTTCCGGTTTTCTATGAATTTCTGAATTTCATAATTGAAAATAACAGTAAATTTCCCATAAGAACCACTAAGTTTGATATTTTATTATAACTTTTTTTAATTCGAAAAACTGCTACCGAAAAATCCATATTTAATTTATTTCAACTCTTTAGAACGCCACATCTTAACAACTAAGCCTCATACAAAATAAAAACTGTGTGTTTTCACTTAGAGCTTCTGGAAGTACTTACAATTAGGCCGAATGTGAATGGATTTCAAATGTCACATTTTTTTCCTTGTCCACTTCATATGAAATGCCCCCGCCGTGTAAGTTTACACTATAATACAGGATTTTTAAGTTAACATCTTACTTACGAATGTATATTTTTCTCTTAATTTTACTTTTTGCAATAAAGTTCAAATAACTCAACCGCTCATGTTGAAAAAGACAAAATTCAAAATTTCGATTTCGGGAAAGAAAAATCTCCTGACCTCGAATATCGCTTATCCCACATCAAACTTACGTAGTTTTTTCCCTGATATTAGTACAAATATACCCTAACATTTTTAGCAAAAAAAAAAATGTGGGGTTTTTTGAAAAAATGAACCTAGCTTATTTCCATAAAAAATGTCATAACTCCGCCAATTTTCAACCATTTTCAAAATTGAATATTCAACATATTTTATCAATTCCACAATTTGAAGTCAGTCAGAGATGCATGATTTGAAATGGATTCGGTTATATACTAATGTTAAAACTACCCACTAGAGATGTTTTCACTAAACATCTGAAAAAACTCACTGTAAAAAAAAGGCTTTGGCGAGTGTTTATGAAATTATTTTGCAGAAATAAAAAGTTTGAGTCTTGTCTTGTAAAGGACATTTCTTCCAAACGATTATACTTAAAGCATCAACTCAATCACAACAGCTGTATTTACAAGAATGGTTTAATTTAAACGTATGTGGTACTAAAATACAATTACCCTAATGTATCGTATCCATATAGGTGGAGAACGCGCTTTAGTTAAGTCAAGTGTATAAGATTATGGGATATGATTATAAGAAACTATAGGTCCCTTTGTTAAATCATATTCCAAACCCATGTTTGGGACAAGATTCTATATATTCTATTTAGGATCTACAAGCTCTATCATTTGGCATACATTTCTAGCTAAAACCTTATACACTTTTAATAAAAAAAAAAATTAGCTAAAATTCGAGCATTTTCGGGCATGGATACGGGTTTTCGCAAGGCAACTCTGGTTGGTTAGTTTCACTAAAATGCATTACTATATATCCTGTACATCCCATCCTGTAATCTTATACACTCGACTTTTTTGCAGCGGGCTCTTGTATTATTTCATGGAGAAAAAAATGCAAAAAAATACACTTGTCGACACTAAATACGTTCGTTGCCGACTAACAATATCTCTCTATTCACTACGTTTAAATAACCGGCGCTACGAGGTTGTGTTCTACGCCAAAAATATCAAGGAACTTATTCCTATACCTATACTCATATAATAAAGTTTCTCTTAACGCAAATTCCTTATTATATTTTGACTTTTGATATTATGAATTTCGCTTGTTTAGATTACCTTGATTCACTGTTACGCCTTCTTTTGTCATTTAAATAAAGTCCTCTGACTAAATTGGGATCTGAACGTGAATATTCAAACTATATCTTAAATGTATTAAAAACGTCGATTTTGACCAATCTCGTGTTTTCTTCAATATATATTATTAACTCACTCCGTACGATTTTTTCCTAAGATATTCCCCTTAACAGGCACTATACATGTAGTCAGGGCCGATGACAGGAGGGGGGTAACAGGAGAATTCCCCCAGACCAGCAAATTTTTGAAGGGGCCTGTAAATTCTTAAAATCGCATCCTTCGTATTAAGAAGGAATCTCCCGTACTGTCATACTGTCAAGTTTACAAATTAAACCAATTTTCAAAATAGTTATATTAATTAAATACTATTTTTGAAGTGCAAGTGCAACTCCTTTAGTTTCTTCTTCTCAAGTTTCCTTAGAAATGTTACTTTTATCATCATTTTTAATTTTAAAATTGTTAGGGGGAGGGGGAGGAGGAGCTCTGCATGTAGTACAGGAGAGTTGGGAAACAAAAAAAGAACTATATTTACAAGCACGTTAAATCACACATTTTATCTTGAAAAAGAATTTTAAGTGCAGGAGGGTGCATAACCGATTTTAGAGGCAAGTATTGAAAAAGTCCGAAAATACTATTTTGCGAATAACAAAAAATGTAACTTTTATACAAAAATAGTATTCAGGTAAAACTTTCCACACATATTTTTAAGTTTTTAAAATTATTAAATGTTTTTTATATTTCGAAAAAATTTAGTTTTTGCGCTTAAATGAATACATTAAAGAAGACTTAGAATTGGTTTTGAAGAGAAAATCCTGAGCTTAGCGGGAGGAAATAAAATTAAGGAGATAAAATTGGTATCCATCGTATAAAACAACCAAAATTGAGCAAATGATTCATTCATTCAACACCATAAATCTTTACCATAAGAGCTATATTTTAAATCTGGGTGACATATTCGTTTTTAGTAATCCCGCATTCGCTAGTGATATTTGTGGAACATTCATATTCATTCGTTTGGTGTAGAGCTCATTATACAAAGGGTGAACTGCCGGTTGGTTTTATCAAAATATACGTATGGCTCATTATTTGATTCTTGGTTTGATGCTAGTCCATTTAATTAACCTAATTTTAGAGCTTTGAGGACCTATTTCACTTGCCTGCCTAAATTGTTTCTTTTTATCAAAAAAAAAACACCAGATGCCCCGTCTTCTTTTCACTTTTTCCCACTCTGAGGATAATGTAATACATCAGCCATATAGTTTTCTTTGCACAGACTAACCTTTGTTTCAATCTATAAGAAAAAGGTAAAAAGTGAACTTAAGAAAAAAGGGTTTAATAAGAAACGAGTTAAACCTTATGCCGGAAGAATACCTTCCCACTTATTATTTACGTTCCCCCAAAAGTACTCTGAGCCCAATGGTACGCATCCTGTCCCTCCCTCTCCTACCATAATGCTATTCCTATAATACGATCATCATCTTACCTCCAGCTAAAGCACTTAACCCAGAAGATGTAACAGGTGGAGGCTTTGACAATATGGTATCAATCCCATGTGGATTTGCTTGAGTGTGAGTCGTCGTATTCCCGGTAAGCGCAGTCGACATAATTCCTCCGTTATCTCTGCTAATGTGTAAGCTTGGACTACAACTGAATGCAACATTTACTGTTGATCCAGCGGAGGCACCCATTAGACCCGTCCCCGACTTCATTTCAGTCATGGAATGCAAGGCAGCAAGTGGAGGACCAAGAAAACTTAAAGGAAGCTTATGATCCAACATATTGTTGTTACTATTGAATTGATGTGAATGGCTGTTGTTTAGGCTCGCATTGCTGGGAGCCATGGCATGACAATATTTCCTACTCGAAAGATTTTCAGGACTGCAATCTGGAGGCGGTGGACTTGATTCACTGTTACCAGCTTCTTCACTGCTACGATGACTCACAGGGTAGGATTTTGAACTGTCAACACCAGGACTGGAATTATCATAACGGCTGCGATTGTTTACAGAGTTATTACAGTCGGGGCTTTCCGATTGCAAACGGGAAGATGCAATAGATGACTGATCAGCTGCACGAAAAATGCCGCCGCCATCCGATGATGGCAGTAGTGGAGGTGGTGTAGATGAATCATCGCCAGAACGACTTAGTTTCATGTCCATGCCTCCGCCGCCTTTTGATCCCTTAAGCAGCATTAGAGAACTGGAGAGATTATTGTTGTTAGCAGCATACGCGACAGCTGCAGCACTGTGGTAATCCAATAAATGATCACGACTTGCGACACTTTGATAATCCGAGTGAGAAGCATCCACAAAACCATTACTGAGATTTGCAGTGTGCATATGGTGAAGTGGAGGACTACGATTTGCCGACGGTGAATTGTTTTGGCTTGCAAAGCTATGATGTCTCATATAGGGGTTAATTAAGTCCATGTTTTCGGCTCTTCGCTTACCACTTGCACTTTAACCCGTAACACTTGCTGAGCCCTGGGCTACAGCTTTTCAAGAGACTCTAGAACAGTCAGAATACGTTACATTCAAAGGTAATCTTGTAAACATCAAAGCGATTAGGAGATGAGTAATAATTTTGTGGGAATCGAAAGAGGGGACACTTTGAGTAATTGATTGTATATTTTGTTTTTAAATTTTTTGGGAAACAATGAAACTTTTAACTTTTATTTTCGTAGTGTTCACTCGCGCGTTGCTAAAGTGCCGATTTTCCACAAATAGCTGTGTCTTCTTGCTTTTGTGCAAATATCACCTTTTTCTAGAATGCAATTACAGCTTCCGAAATAACTGAAACGACACTTCCGTTCACGTTACGTGCGACCGTCCGAATGATTAGGCCTAAGACTGCAGAATGGTTTCGAAATTGACTCCCGTCGTTTTTCAATGAACCAAAAAACCAACAACGACCAAACAACAAAAAGATAATTCATACACTCAAGGCGGTCCGTCCGCACACTCGGTCCATATGCTGACTGCGTAAAGACCAAAACCCAACGCGCCGCCACACAAGAAAGAGAGAGTAGAGTACGGTACGTGCGTGTGCTTGTGGTTGTTAATGCGCCAGAGCAACCCTCACTGCATGTGTGCGTGAGTGAGTGAGTGAGTGTATTCAGTGCGATAAGTTTTTAAATCAGGAACAAATCTGTGTTTCACAATCATTGAACCGAAGGAATTCCACTGCAGCAAACTCGTTCGCAAGCAAAACACTTGGAAGTGGAACAAAACGAATGGGAATTTTATTATGTACGTCATTAAAGTCACTATTAAAATACGAGAGTGCCAAGCAAGGGGAGCGAGCGGTTTGCAGAGACGACGTGCGCGAGCGTTGTTTATTTGCTTAAAGGTAATAAATATTTCGATGTCTATTAAAAATTTCGATTTTATTTAAATTATATATTAAATTGTTTGATTAACTACAACTAAAGTAAACAAGGCTTTGTAGTATTTCGAGAGCATACTCTGGGAATCTATGGCTCATGCAATCGATTTGCTACTGGCAAAATTAATTAAAATTTTCATTACCTAAATCGAAATTCGATTTGTTCAGAGCATTTAAAACTTCCCAAAAATCAATGCCCTTAACAGCGTTTTGCGTTAAAGCTGCAGCAACTGATGCTGCTACTACAGTAATTATTACATTATTCAGCTTCTCCATTTATTAATAAACTCGTTTAATTTAGTGGCAGTCACAAGCGTTCAACCCATTCCCTGCACTCTGACCATCTCTTAACAGACTAATGGGCTGCGGAACACTTTGGCAGTGAAACAACATAACTGTAGCCACACCTTCAATGCTGCCGTGTGTAAGTTTCGCTGTGTGAGAGCAGACATCATGGACGCCATTTTAGAAGAGGAAACACAGCGCGCATCAGTTACTCTGGTACTTGCGGCAGCGTTTCTGATTTCAGTTATGTTTCATGCTCATCTCGAAGGGAGGAGCGTCGTTCAGCGAAGTACTCGCATTTACCCCATTTCAGTATTTTCATTGCATTGGGAAAGGGTTTTCTTGGTTTCTCAGTTCCGTGGTTACTGTCCCTATATCGTCGTATAACGAGTATATTTTGGGATATGGTGCGCACATTTTCATGTTAATCACCAACTATGCAACAATGACTTCATTGTTAAAAGTAGCTAAGGAACACACAAACTCGTATACTGATCCGAACAACAGTCAAGTTCATAAAAATGAGCAATAATTTCGTTTATTTGGTTTTTTAGACTAAACTCATTTTGGCGTATCCATCTTTGACTTTAGAGAAGCCTACAATTTTTTAAATTAAATTACAAATTTTTTTTAATTAATTGTGAGGAAAAACAGGGGGTCATCAAGTTTTTCAATATGGCTGACTAAAAAAAAGGTTGTCCCATACGCAAAATTTAAGGTGTTATTACATACCATTTTATGAATTCAGATCAATATTGCTGACAAAAAAAAAACGCTCGGACATCCATCAACTTTTTTTCTACAAAAGCTTTTACTTAACTAGAAGTCTGTTCATTTCTTAAGGTTACAGTTGAAAATATAGTTAGTTTTTACGATTTTACAGTTTTTTCAGAAAAAAATCGGGCAACACAGGGTGCACGACTCATAAATGCGATTTATTTGGGTGGTCAAAAATGTGATTTTGTTTCATATTTATCGATACTTGAAGAAGTTTTCTGTTTTTCGAACAAAAAGAAATATGAACAAACATTTGTTATTTCGGATTTACAGCTCATACGAAATTTTATTTTGATAAAATTGATTTAAATATAAATGCATTCGGTTACATGCCTAATGTATGATGAAGATAAAGTACCATTTTGTAAAGTACTTAACCAATTTTTTATCAAGTAAGACAAGAAAGACAATTGAATTGAAATAGTTGTGGGTACCCAATTGTATTAGACTGAAGTTCATTTAACTTCGAAAAATTAACTTCGAAAGCTTAGAGCATGTCCGAAATATACGCGAAAATTAACTTAAATCGTTGTTCCGGGCTAAATATTCACCAACATGGTTGTCAAGTGGCCGCTTTTGACCCGGCCAAGCCAGAAATTGCATGTCAAAACCGAGAGCCCCTTTTAAGAATTGAAAAATTCCGGAAAAAGCCGTTAATTGGAGGATTTTTGTTATATATATGAATATACGAATATATGAATTATTTTTTAATATTGTTGGCACACAACAAAACAACACGGCCAGCAAAATTTTATCGACACATAAATTTTAATTTTTTCATATCAGCGACTAAAAAAAAAGTTTTACTTATCACCATTTTGAGAAGAAAAAAATTTATTTTGGGAAGGCCGGAAATGCCTTCTTTTAAGTTTTGTAACCCTGTCTACAAATCAGCTTTGAATTTTGATCTGGTATGATGAAGGAGTATAAAAATTACTCTAAAAACAGATATAAGCTCAATAAAAAAACCCTGCTAATCCGGATAGGCACAGATAACACAATGCGTCGTTTGGATTAAATTTATTGGCTGGACTATGTTCAACAATACTTAAAGCCTTACCGGCTGTCATTTGCTCAGAAATGTTTTAAGGTTGCTCTAACTGAAACTGTAACTGATTGGAGCTTGGAAATTTTTAGTCTCACTCATACATAATTGGTCCTTCCCACTCATTGCCTTTTACATTCCTCACAATCTAATAGAAGTGTATTCGATAACCAAAGAAGAGTTCACTTCCTTTTGTTTCGCTACTCGTAGCACCCGACCCCTGTTGGTGTTTTGACAAACATTCAGCTTGGATAGTTTGATGAGGTGCTCATCTGGGTAGTCAACCTGACAAAGAGAAATGAATACACATAAATAATCTCTGCACTAAATGACGCTTAATAATTCAACGTCTGGTCTCGGGGTATATCTGAAAATTCTTCATAACCTCGAAAAGTCCTTGTCTTGTTTACCCATGGCGGCATGTCAACGACAGTCATCGATCCAAGAATTAAAGTGAAATTTCGAGATCACTCAATAGCTTCCACAAAGCATAATGTGATCACCATAGATTTATCAGGCGTCAGCTTATTGTTTTTGAACCTACATATATTCTTTAGGATGGTTAGTTCCGGATACAATTACACCAAAACAGAGGTGTCTAAATTATTCTTTGCTCGGAAAAACTTGGGATTGACAGGGACTCTAAGGCTAACAAAAACTTTTTTTATTGGAAAATTCTAGACGGTACTGACTCATACCCTGTACTATTCTATTGTCCTCAACATGCATTCTAAGCACCTCAGTTGTTTCACCCCCACCATAAAATGTAAACCTATCGTAAACATCGTAGCAAACTTTTTATGTCTCCAAGATTTGCAATTAAATTAACACCACTGTAGTTTATACGCGTACGCTCAATATAGACTCACATTACCATGGTGTTTTGCCTTTGATTCGTTTATGCTGTCTATTGATTCAGATTCAGATTTGAAGCGAATCGGTTTTTATTTAATGAAATTTTATGGTGCTTTTATTTGATGGGCTTTAATTTTGCTGTTGTTGCTTTTCGGTACCTGAAATCGTTAACGTAGTTACGAGGTATTTGTGGGCAAATTGTTTATTAATTACGATATAACTTGAAGTGAGCGTTTGAGCTGTGTGTACCTATCTATGCGTATTGTGTGCCGCGTTTGTTTTTTGTTTTTTTGGAAACGTTGATTCCGGCATCGTTGGTTGACGAGTTGACGAGCCATATCTAAGAGGGCTTAAAATTATGTTGAACCATTTCACTGGTTTCATTATGACTTTTTTCGTAACTTTTAAATGATTTTTTTCATTGTTTTTGTTTTCTTGTGTTTATGGCAATAAACCAACTACCGATCCAAACACAAAGTATCAATAAACCAATAAAGCATTTTATTCTTTGTCCAACGAACTTACATTTATGTGTAAATGGACTTTCCAAATGGAATCATCTATCAGTTCGTAGAGTACATTGTGATTTATTGCACTTTTCCTGCTCTTTTAAAAGGTTTTTATAAGACAGCGAACGTATTTTGTACAATGTTTGTCATTTCATGGCGTATTTTATATCTATCTGTTTTACATGCATTTATAAATATTGTGTTTTTTGTCTACTGGAGTAAATTAATTAGAGATTCTTATGTTAATTTAAACCTTTTAAGGAACTTCTTTAAATAAATACCCTACAGAGATGGTATGTTCACTTCGTCATTCCGTTTGTAACGCATAGAAGAGGGCGTGGCAGGTATAGAAAAGTGTATATATTCTTGATCAGCGTCATCACCTCAGTCGATTTTACTATGTCCGTCTGACTGTCTGTTTCTCTGTGGACATCATGATTACGGGCAAACCATGCATGATAATATTTGATGTAGTGTATCCACATTTATCAAAAATTCGAGAAAAAACTTAGACGAGCTCTGAACCAAAAGTTGGAGAATTTCGATTAGAAAACGTGGAAATTTTCTTAGGAAATTTTTTAAATGTTTGAGCTAAGGTACCGGCATTTGGAGTAGTTCATCAGAGGATTAATATCTTAAGCTTTGCGATGCTATAAGAATCAAGAATATGCATTTTTTGAGATACCGCTTTTGCGCTTCTGCGGACAGTATAGATGCCAGTGGAAAAATGAAAGTACTTCTTGTACTGTATAATAATAACACAGGCTCTCAAAAATTAAAAAGTACTTTGACGTAAGAGTCTTTTCGTGTAAGGTCCGAATATTTTCGCTACTATAGAACTCAAAAAAATTATTTTCAGCATGATTAAAACTCATTTCATTTCTTTCATTTTGAAGCTTAGAAATTATGCACTAGTTCACCAGAAGATCAGACTTTTCTCGACAATGTAAGGCAACTTTAAAACTTACTTCCAAAATTATGTAACGTAACAGTCCATGCTAAGACGTCATCCAGAAATTTTTTTATTAATAATGAATGTCTCCATTTTTGACCATATGTTTACTAAACCTGGTCGAATTGTATTGAGCAAAAAAAAAAAGTTAGCCAGCCCGATGGGGTCTGAAAACTTAAAGGGACTCTAAAAAACGATTTCTACATATTTTTTTTTTATTTTTTGATCGGAGAAAAATTCATAATGGTATACTGCCGTACTAAGCGAAAAAGACGTATCTCAAAAAAAAAAAAAAATATCGGAGATTCTTATGACAGAATCTTATGTCGGAATCTTAGTTTAATCATATAAAAAATCTACTAAGAAATTTTCCTCTATCTCAATTTTACAGGTATTTCAACAAATTGACATAAACAAAACATCAATTATCTCGAAATGAATTTTTTTGAGATACGTCTTTTTCGCTTAGTACGGCAGTATAGTAGTAAGTAGTAACTTTTTTTCTTCACAAAATGCTTACCCAAATTTGCTAAAAAAATAAAGATTTTGTTCTTATAAATATTTTGGCTAAAAAAATTATAAAAATATTTATTGTTATACACTAGAGCCCCGATTTGCGTCGCTGCATTCAATTGGATTTTTTCACTGAAAATCACATGTAAAAAATGTTTTCAATTTGCATGTAAAAAGGGGAATTCCCATTTTATTTTGTAAGTTAAGTTATTCTAAGCATAGTTGCGTGCTAGGAAGTAAGAATTTAGTGCTCAATAAGAAGTGTTGTGGTTAAATCAATAAAATAACTTAAGAAAAGAAAAAAAAATTAATAAAAATAAAAGAAAATTTATTAGTTTGGAACTAAAATTGGATGTAGTAAAACGTTTAAAATCGGTAGAAAAAGCTGTTGACATAGGAAGAGCCCTTGGGTTAGCACCTACTACAGTAAAATCAATTAGCAAAAGAGACAGTGTTAAAATAACTAAATTTGCTATAATTTCCACACTATTCCAATGTCAGCAAGTTACAAAAGTAAGAAATTCTTTAATGGTTAAAATGGAGTCCTTTCTTTCTATTTGGATACAAAATCAAAATAAGCGAAGAATGCCACTGATCAATAAAAACCTACATTTGTACAGAAAAAAAAAGTGATTCGATTTGCGTCGCATTTCTCCGGTCCCTATTAACGACGCAAATCGGGGCTCTACTGTGCTTAGTATCAGGCCCCAAAAATCAGATTTTTTGGGTTCATTTCTAATTGGATTTGGATAAATTTGACTTTATTGGAAAGGTATTGAGCTCTTCTTTCCATTGCATGTTGTGTTTGTACATATGTTTAAATTTGCAAGCCGGAGGGCATTAGATACAAAAGCTTACCAACGCCCTCTGGCGTACATTTTTTTTTAGAAATGTTTATCGGATATGGATTCAGGCAAATTTTATCGAAAAAAAATATAATAAGTAGTGATCGATCTTTCTCGTTTTGATATTTTTCACACTCAGTTTCAATCGGATCACACCATACGAGGTATAATTAGAAAGAAGAGCTCAATACTTTTCCAATAAGCTTAAATGGAAATCTAATCAGAAATGTTTAAAAAAAATTATATGTGTAAAAATTACAAGAAATCCGCTTTTTAGGACCTGATTTCGATACCTTAAGTACCGAATATGTTATTATTTTCCATGACCAGTAATTCTTACTCTTTCCTCACGGCAGCAAAATATATCGCAGCATACGGATCGATATTCGTTATTGTCATGTTCTGCCGAATATCATCGTTAAACTTATAATGGCTTGTGGGTTATGACGCAATAAGCTCTAAAATTTAGGAAAGTTTTCATTAAGTCTTTTACTAAAGTTTCATCAAAATAACTAGAAAAATTGTAATCGAATTGACAAAAATTAAGTCATATGCATAAAACTTTTTATAATTAATTCTTGGCTCAATTTAACTAATGCTATAGCAATATTAACACATGGTGTCATTTGTTTTTTTCAAGTAAAAATATGTTAATTTTAGCTTGAGTCTGGCTAAAAAACAACATATCTTAGTAGTATTTATTTGACTTTAATGTTTTGGATAGTTCTATGATATTCTAAATTAAAACACCGTACACCCCCTGCTAAATATAAAAAGGCGTATTAACGCATAATATGACACACACACACACACGTACGCCTACAAATACGCACATTGAAATTTATTCGCACATAATGCCAGTCATCATAAGCCATCCAATTTGTTATGCACCCGGTCGTCGTCGCATAACGAATCCCTTTGACCACAAAGTATTCCCTCTTAATTGTGTGCTTCCTTGCTTCGCTTGGGCGTTTAACCCTTTTAAACGCTTAGCCTTTGTTGCTCTGCACCTGTTGTACTCGGTTGACCGACGTTTCCAATATAATGCCACTTATTGAAAGTTCGAATGTTGCCGATATCATTAAATTTGAAATTGACATTTTCGTGTTGTTTTATTTTATTAAGGATTACCTTCGCTCAGTATAAAAGGATAGTCATATTATTCGAGACATTATGCAACCATTTAGGAGGAGGAGGGTATTTTGTTTTTGGGTTGAGTTGGTTTGAGAAAACTTAGCTGTAGACACGCATGCCAGTCGTCCATCATAATGTTCGCCGTAATCCCCATCGCATCGTTAGACACCACCCCCGAATGGCACTGATGAAAATTCAAATTGAAAAATAAATAAAAATCAAAATCAGCATTAGAAATATTAAATGACCGCAACAGATCAACAACGTTCGTCTAAGGTGGAAAGTATCGATGCGACCGAAAAGCAATTGAAAATATTCGAAAGTAACAAAAAAAATTAATAAAAGTCCAAAACTATCGAACAGTCGAAAAAAGTGGAAGAGTTTTGAATAACATCCGAAATATCGTTATATTCTCGAATATTATCGAAAGAGTCAATATGACTCCAAAAGTATTGATTAGTAAGGGAAAATATAGAAAAGTTCGATTGATATCGAAAAAGTCGATAAAATTTTAAAAGTATCTAATAATATCGAATAAGTATATTCATGGAAAAACTCGATACAAGTTGAGAAACATAAAACGATATCCGAAATGTGAAATATTCAAATAGATCGAATAGTATTGTTAAGTTGTTCGGAAGTACCGAAAAATATTTTAACAAATTGAGAAAAGTTGAAGAAAAGCATTAGGTATTCCACTCAAAAAAATAAAAAGTTTGAAAATCGAACTCTTCGCTATCGATATAAAGTAAAATATTTTGAAAATGCTCTCCATATCAAATCTTGAACTACCCAGCGCAAATCGATGAAGTACTCTGTTTGTTCATGTATGAAAAGCTATACCCTTTGTGTTGTATGTTTCACAAATGAAATTGTTACTGTCATTATGTTACTGCCTTGTATATGGAGCTGTAGGCAGTTTGCTTGCTGGCTGCCTGTTTTGCATATGGAGATGTAGGGGGTCTTGGCTTTTGACTGAATGCTTTTTATGTGGAGATGTGCACAACTCGCTAAACTATATAGGCACTTAGTAAGCGATGTTTTAAGGTAATCTGCCTTTCGTTTGTTATACATTGTATATAGAGATGTAGTCAAGCTGCCTACAAAGCGGCCATCCCTTCGTAAAAAGAACGTACAGTTGTGGCTGGAGTTGTACTGCCTACAATGAGTATAACTAAATAGTTATATGTTGCTTATAACATATTTGCCACTGGGTATCTTCAAATTGAGTAAAATCTTCCTTTGTCATACATTTTCGAGATATATTATTTTCCATTGGGCGCCCCATATGAAATATTTGCTTAATACTTTCGTACCAACGATACTTTATCACTAACAAATATCGCTACTCTTGAAAGTAAGGTGTAAGATATTGTGAATGGCAGCGGTTGATCCTTTTGGGATTCTATTGACAGGCAAACGTACGAGATGCTGGACGGATATGTGCAAACGGACGCTTGCGGCAAAGCCAACATGTCGTACATGATGGCGCCCAACATCGCTGACTCATCGGCCAATTGGCTTTTTTTCAAAAGAGCAAATAACAAACGACGACAGACAGACAGACAGACAAGCGACAACTGACACAAAACAAATACGAGTAAACAAGGTGCTAACTGCGCTTCCGCCACTGTTGTTGCGGATGTGGATATAGATGAGCGGGACGCAGCTGTTGGCGTATGCGGATTTTGTTATGAATTCGTGCCGCAAAAGGGTTCTTTACTTTATAGCGATATTTACGCATAAATTGTGTTTTTATCCCCTATTGAAGCATAGAGATTTGCGCTGCTACTCTGAGTTTTAAATTGGGTCCTGTATTGGCGGAGGAGGATGAGCTACAGGCTGCCTCCGCCATTAATATCGAGACAGTTGCTGTTGAGCTGTCATAAATGCTTGATTGTTGTGGCGAGTGAAGCATGCCAATATACATGCGTGTGTGTGTGTGTATATGCACGAATGCAGACGTAGATTAGACGCATCTAAAAGGAATCAATACATGCATCATACTGAAACAATTTTTCAAAAACATTTAAAAATTTTAATTGGAATATGTGTGAGATGGTTCAATATCGCGCGTAAATCAATCACAGAGCAAAATGGCACGAGTTGTAATCTCATTAAGTGCTGTAGTTTCTTAGAAATTTCATATTTTCTTCCCACCATAAAAATGTGCGTAGCAGTAGTGTAAGCATGTGTTTGTTGTTTTGGATATTTTTCCTAAGAAAAACAACGTAGTTGTCGTAAAGAGCTAAAATTGGCTCATTTTTCCTATTTTGCCCATCGCTGCTCTAAACGAACTAGATAGTTGGCAGCGCTGGATTAAGGTACGGGTAAAGGGGTCTATAACCTCGAGCGCATCTCGAAGTAAGTAAAGCAACTAGTCATTAAGAGAAATCTGCGGCTAAAAACTGGGAAGAGCCCGCTAAAACTTAACATAAAAAAGTTTCAATTTCAAGCCTAAAAACTACCTTAATTCAGCGCTATTTGGGCGCCGCCTTGAGCTCGGGGCTATAGGCTCTCTAACCGCACCTTAATCCAGCGCTGGCAACTATCTAGTTCGTTTAGAACAGCGATGAGCAAAATAGAAAAGATTAGCCAGTTTTAGTTCTTTACAACAAATGCGACGTTTTTCTTAAGAAAAATATCCAAAACAACAAACACTTGCACACATTACTGCTACGCACTTTTTTATGGTGTGATATTTTTCTGTTACTGTAATTGTTGTTTTTTTTCTGCTTTTGTTGTTAGTAGCTCCTGCTTCCGAAATTTTGCCCATCTATGGTCTAGAGCTAGAAATTCAATATTTTTGTATGTGAAAAAATTTGAATTCATCATTTTGGTTTTAATGCTTACAAATATAAGGTACAGCACCACTTTTATTAGTGTAAGTTCGGGTACCACCACCATATTTTTTGTTCATCTTCTTTTCTTACACTACAGAGTTCAATTCTACAAAATAAACGTTTATATAGCTGGGGAAACTTGTATTAACGCCTTAGTTTCTAACAAAACTTTTACTTCTTTTGAAGTTTTTAATTAATGAAGTTTTGAATCAAATTCTCGGACTTACTGCAGTATAAAAGAAAAATTAAAATAAAAAAAGACGCAATTTTTCAATACATTTTACGCCCGTTGCTGCAGTAGCAATAATTCATGAATTTCAATTAAATCAAATGAACCTTGATGGAGTCTGTAATCAGCGTAGAAGCCAAATTATGAATTAAATAAACGCAATCCAAAATACAAAGGCTGTTTCTACAACCACTCAACTTCTACGCTAGAGACGTTAGGGGAAATTTTGCCAGTAACAGTTAATATTTTCCTGCTAGTACCTGTAATTGCTTTATAGTGAAAATCGACATCAAGCCACACACTAGAACAAAATGTTATTTTTATTTATTTATTTAATATTGCTTAAGTCTATGAACAAATTATTCTTACAGACTAATGAGAAAAGAGAAGAAATAAATCTAGAAACAATTCTTAGAAATGAGGTTGAAAAAGTCCAAAACGTATGGAAAATGTTGAAAAAGTCAAGAAAGGTTGAAAAAATTAAAGATTTCGAAAAAAGTTGAAAACGGTGGACAAGTATGAAAGAAGCTAAAAAAGTCGAAAGAGGTTAAAAAAATAAATCGAAAAACAATGGAAAATGTTGAAAAAGGTTAAAAAACTCGAAAAAAGTTGAGAGTCTGAAAAAATCAAAATAATTTAAATAGGTTGAAAAAGTCGAAAAAAATATGGAAAATATTGAAAAAAGTTGAAAGAGGTTATAAAAGTCGAAAAATTATGAAAAATATTGAAGAAAGTTGAATGAGGTTGACGAAGAAGTTGAATAAAGTCGAAAGAGGTTGAAAATAATAAAACAGTGAAAATCGCTGAAAAAGTCGAAAATGTATGGAAACTATTGAAGAAAGTTGAAAGGGGTTGAAAAAATATGTAAAATGTTGAAAAAACTTGAAAAAGTCGAAAAATTATGCAAAATATTGGAAAAACTCGAAAAAAGTTGTAAGAGGCTGATAAAATTGAAAAAAAAAATTTGGGAAAAAAATAGAAAGTCGAAAAAGTATGAAAAATGTTGAATAAATTGAAGAATCGGGAAATTGTTAAAAAATAGTGAGAAATGCCACGCCCACTTTTCCAATTCCGCCTACTTTTCGTTCAATAAATTATATCCATGATCGGCATCCGCGTACCAAATTTTATCCCAATAACTTTGTACAATTTGCGAGATATACATATACCCACTAGTCCAGTTCAATTTTGTTCCAAAAATAGCTTTTTGTAGACAACAATCTTATACCAAATTTTAGTATGATTGCTCATATAGTTTGCTATGTATGTTCCTTAAGTTATTTTACTTGTATGGGAGGTGCCACACCCACTGGTGCTTTTTGATTTAGGTACAGCTTATAGCAAATTACTACATTGAATTTCATAGCAATTGCTGCAAAAGTTCACTTAGAATCATATTTGCAACTATTTGTTAATATGGAAGATGCCACGCCCACTATTGCTATCCCATCGAACTGCATTAATTTTCAAAGCTTATTCGCTTATACGACATCTCTACAGAAAACTTTATTCAGATTACACCAATTACACACTAAGTATAACATAAAACGTTTTTTTCCGAGTATGGGAAGTGCCACGCCCAAATGTACTGTTGCAAACACTTTGGGTCATGAGACATCTTATAGCACGTACATATTGGAAAAAAAAAACCTTTTTCAATGCCAACAAATTACTCGTATGACAGCAGCCTTGCCTTACTACCTGAGCCTCCCCTATGATAGCGCTAATAAATTGCAATTTTCAAATAAAGATTCGCTTCCCGCTCGCTACATACTTCGGATCGATTCGTAAATTTTTATGATTTTTTGTTACTGTTGCAGATTTATGACGCAAGTGTTTCATGAAATGCTACCAACACGGCCAACCTGTGGTACTGTGCCCACTCCAAGCGCTTGTCCTGAGCAACTCATACTTGAATTTCCATTTTGTGTCGCAGTCGCTGACGTTGTTGTCGATTACGTTGTTGATGTTAAACTTTTTCAATTAAAGAAAATTTTCAATTGTGAATGACTTTCTTTTAGTTGGACCTCAAGGTGCTCAGAGTCACCTCTATGGAATGGGTAACTTTTTTTTTATGTGCCGTACAATGGAATAGAAATGGGAAATATTAAATTTTTCACAAATACTAAAAATGGTTTGGACTATCACTATACAAAGTGTAAGCGTATTATAACTAGAATTAACGAGAAGGCGTGGCATCTCCTATAAATGAAAAACACTATATTCAGAGTGATATTTATGTCAAATTTAATATTGAAACGTTTGGTGAATCAAGCAAGAAGTGCACAAAGAGTGGGCCAGTTTCGACAGACAAAAAGTTAAAAAGCAAACTGGCACTAGAAAAGTGGGCGGTTTACGAAATGTAGATGTGGCATTTTGTATAAAAGGAAATGTTCAAGACTATGTATTCAGGGAGCTATTATATTAAAGGATTTTTCATATAACTCAGCACCGTACTTTCCCACAAAACCGTGAAAAATACCTATAGTTAAATTCGACCATTTGGAAAAAAGTTCTGTTTCATCGATATTTCCGAACCTTAAAAATTTTTCAGCAGTAACTTATTTTGCTTTTCCCCACAGTGCAATGTTTAAAGTTTCAGTATGTAGGGTCAGATTTACTACTGTGCACCCACCATTGGACAATCAAAAGCACTAGGTATCCCACCCATTTCGTTCGCTTCGCCCCCCAATCATAGGACTTGGCTAAATAAAGAAAAATTACAGCAAAAAATATAAAAAAAGCGCAGCAGAAGAAGAAAATAAAGTTTTTAAAAGTAATAAAAGCGAAATGTCGCATATTTTTATGACGTTTTCCAATATCGTTTCGTGCGATTATTTCTTGATTCCTTGCTCCTTACTTGCGTTTGTTCATTCGCATACATATGCAATTTGCGCCGCGTCGATTTGCCCGCACCGCTCCACGCGTTGACTTTTGCGCTTTTTCCACATTTAAAACGTCGCTCCGCTGTCAATTTGAATTTGTTTTCTATCCGTGCTTTGAAATCAAATTAGATTCGTTTATAAAACTGAATCCGAAGACGGAAACGGAAGTGCGGAGGTGACAGCAGCGAATGTCAATGGTTGGGCGCTGAAAGGGGAGCGGCCGTTGTGTAGCAGCGAAACGATCGCATAAAAACAATAAAATTGTAAAAATTGGCATTTGCACCAAATGCGAATCGCTTCAAAAAAACCAAAAAAAAAAAAAAATTATTGCAACGACCGGCGACAGCATTCGCAATCTCGTATCTGCTGTTGTTGTTGTTGCTTTTGTTGTTTTTGTATTTGTTTTTATTGATTTTATGTTTTAATTTGTGCGATTTGAAAACGCTGCATTTGGCATTTTTCTATATTGCGTCGTCCATCGAGTCCTAAATCAAAAATTAAAAATGAATTTGCAGATTCACCGCGCTATTACTTTTAAAAAATAAAAAAAAATAAAACTTTTAAAAAAATAAAGAAATAATTCCGGCAGTTTGTATCGCTAAAAGCTTCAATTTATCATTTACAGGGTCATACACACTTGTAATGTGAATAATTTCATAACAAAATACGCATTTAAGTAAATGGTGGGTGGCACTTAGCGCCATACTGCTACTAACGGGTGTTTTTGTTAGAGGTTTGTTTTTCGAATAGAGATAAAACTGGTATTTTATGGTCAAATCTGGCAACTCTAATGTCATTTATGTTCAGTTTGGTTTGCCATTTCATCATGAACAGGTTGACAAAAGAACAACGCTTGCAAATCGTGCAAATTTATTTCGAAAATAATGG
This sequence comes from Tricholauxania praeusta, assembly GCA_949775025.1. NCBI lineage: Eukaryota > Metazoa > Arthropoda > Insecta > Diptera > Lauxaniidae > Tricholauxania > Tricholauxania praeusta. Next base: position 49,137,775 of record OX459028.1, read on the forward strand.
TTCAGTTCGCGAAGTTTACCGCAAGCTCCGTCCATTTTATGGTCGACATAATCGTCCATCAGAGCAATTAATTCGGTTAACCATGGGTCGTTTTCGCACTACGTTTACTCTATGTGATAATACGCATCCGCAGAGACGTTGAACAGTGCGCACCGAAGAAACAATTGCCGCTGTAGAGCAAAATGTTGAAGAGGACCCGAATGAATCGATTCGCCACCGTGTACAGCAATTGGAGCTTTGTCCATCAACTTTATGGAAGATTTTGCGCAAAGATCTTGGCTTGCGACCTTACAAGATCCAGCTTGTGCTAGAATTAAAGCCGCGAGACCATGCAATGCGTCGTGATTTTGGTGTATGGGCCGAAAATGAGATTGATCTCGATGCTGATTTTCATCGCAAAATTTTGTTCAGTGATGAGGCTCATTTTTGGTTGAATGGCTACGTCAACAAGCAAAATTGCCGCATTTGGAGTGAAGAAAATCCACATGAGACCTATGGGCTGGTGGAGTCATTGGGCCATACTTCTTCCGAAATAATGCTGGAGAGTCAGTTACCGTTAATGGAGACCGGTATATAGCCATGATATCCAACTATTTTGTTCCCGAATTGGATGGCATGAATGTGGATGAGTTGTGGTTCCAACAAGACGGCGCTACATGCCACACAGCGCACGTCACAATCAATTTATTGAAGGAAACATTCGATGAGCGCATAATTTCGCGGAATGGACCTGTCAATTGGCCACCAAGATTTGACACCATTGGATTATTTTCTTTGGGGATATGTGAAGTCGCTCGTCTACGCCAACAAACCAGAAACGTTAGGGGACTTGGAAGCCAACATTCGTGGCGTTATTGCCGACATACGGCCCCATATGCTCGAAAAAGTGGTTCAAAATTGGACCTGTAGAATTGGCTTTATTCGAGCTAGCCGCGGCGGCCACATGCCCGAAGTCATATTTAAACATTAATGGCATAAAATTATCCTTCCAATAAAGACAAATTGATGGACATTAAAACGATTTTCTTGTGTTTTATTTCAATTCGAAGCTCTATACCTCTAAAAAAAACACCCTGTACAAGAATTCGTTCAAGTCCAATATATTCATTTCTGTCCAAGGAAATAATCGGTTGTCATGCCTTCTTTCGCGAAGAAAATTGAGCCTTAAATCCGCACAAAAAGTCAAACGCTGTAAACAAATTTCCTTCTCTACAATTACATTGGGGTTTTCTGATCCCCAAATACGATTATTTTGTTTGTTTACATAGTTGCCGAGATGAAAATGGGCATCATGCGAAAAAATTATTGACCATGGATGGGCAAAATTTTGGAAGCAAGAGCCACTTACAACAAAAGATTCAAAAACAACAACAGAAAAAAATTGCACCATAAATTTGATCTCGATAACAAAAAAAAAATTCTGTAATAAGTCAAAAAACAATTGCAAATGCAAATTTCAATGTGAATATAGCGCGTATAAAAAAATCCACAACAATAAAAATGTGCGTAACAGGGCAGAGTGTTTGTGTTTGTTGCTTTTTTTAATTTTCTTAAGAAAAATAACGTATTTGTTGTAAAGATGGGTTTTTACACACAATTGGCTCATTTTTCGTGTTTTGCCCATCGCTGATATAGACGTCAACTTCTGCTCTCAGAAATGCGATAACGATGCGGACGGTCTTCTTGCTGCAATTCCTGAGTTATTCTTTGTAACGAGTAATCTGAGGTGATTATGTGATATTCTTCTTAGGTTAGTGCTGCTATTCAATTGCTGAAATCTTGCTAAAATCGAAACATTGTCAATACGGAAATCTTCGGAAGTAATTTTGCCAATTTTAGTTTTTGACATAATTGCAAAATAAATTTTAATTTTAGAGGGTCTGAAAATCACCCCTATCATCATTGTCGAAGTCGACACTAAAATGCTCGACAGCAGTATTGTCGCATCACCATTGTCGAACTCGACATTTCAAATGACAAAAATAGAACAATTTATTACAATTGTCGAATTTCCAATGTCGATGTGAGAACTGAGTGTCGACGAAAGTAGCAATTTTTTGTCGAGTTCGTTTCTTTAGTCGACACTTGAAAAATTAAAGTAAAACAGTCGAAAAAGTTAAGTAAAATACGCGGAAAAAAATGAAGATAACCAATTCAAATCAATTTGAAGTTTTAGTATACCACATGGATAGAAATGTAGAATTTGCGAGAAACTTTAATATAAAGATTTAACAAAACTGGATGTTAAGCAAGAGTTCCAACTATCTAGCTGGGAAGCTAAATAGCTTGGGTCCGCCAATGCGTGAAGGCGATGGCTGGCAAAAAGTAAAAAAAAATTTATCAAAGTTCTTTGTTGTCAGTAAGGTGAAACGCGTAATTATAGCTTTCGATAGACTCAAAAGGAAAGGTAAAAAAAAAACTCCACATAATAAACGTGAATTGCACGAGGTAGCCGGACATAGCCCCAATGGTCATAATTCCCAACACAATTTTGGGCCTTATCTCAGATTTTTTTCGGTCATAATTTCCATTTTTTTTTTGGGCTTATGACCACTTCTAAAATCGGATGTAGTCCGCAAAAACGGATATTACGCCAAATGTCTTGAGCGCTACGTTGACAATAGATGGCCAACGAAGCCGGTGTTGGACATATTGGTGGATGCAAGTCCAGAGTAGAGACCGAAAACCACCCACTTCTTTTAACTTTTGTGTAGAATTAATGTAGCTAGCGAAGCCAGCTTTGGATACACATACGATAGAATTTAATGCGATTTTCAAGCTCAACCAAAAATTTGAAGGCGCTCTATACACTTGCTATGAATAACCCCAAAAAATATCTGAGGTTCAAGGTCATCGGTGACGTGTATCGCCTTTCGATTAGTTAGACTATTTTAATTTATTGCATATAACAAAACAAAGTGAATGTTTAGAAAAATATAAAATTTCTCTTGTATTTACAAGCAAAACAAAAATGGTCATAACACCCATGGGAGTTATGTCCATTGTTATGATCATAATTCCCAAAATAATTTTAGGGACTATGACCATTTATGAGGTGAACATAAAGTACAAATATTTTTGGCTATTATAGCCAATGGCATGGTACCGTCGCACGCTACTGGATACGGAATATTTAAACAAAAAAGCTGGAAGCAACCATCGCCAATATCATTTGGCGGGATGGCCTTAGGCACTAATTTCTGTTTTTGAACTTCGTCCTCTTCATCACTGGTTTAAAAAAATGTGTATTTTAAAAATTCTTTGCCAAATGTATGACAATTGACAGCAAATTTAAAAATATTTTTGAATTTCATTCACACAAATTGTATAAGTCAACTGTCGTACAAATTATTGTTGGAAAAATAATCTATTACAAACATCATCGAGTCGAGTTATTTCTATGATCGCTTTTTTAGGTCGACTCGAAAGAAAAGTCGACAGTCACTAATGTCGACGCTCGACAGCGGTGATAGGGGTGAATATCAAATAGCAAATATAAAGAAGATGGGTAAATTTAATAATCAATTACTTCTCATAATATTGGGTGTAAAAATTGGATTGGTGCATTTCAAAAGCTGATTTCGGTGGTTTCAAAATGGTTAGATATATGTCAATAATATTCAGTTTATATCGTTTTGAGTTTCATACAAAAACATTGTTTTTTACTGTGTCGTATATGTCAAATTTTGTATTAACCAAGCAGCATTTCCGGGTGATTTTATTTTTCTGTTATAATTGGAAGAAAAGTGCAACTAAAGTGCATGAAATGATTGTGGAAGTTTATGGTGACACTGTTCCAACTGAAAAATCATATCAGAAATGGTTTCAAGAATGGTGATGTCAGCGTTGAAGGCAAGCTTCGCTCCGGACAGCCACAAAAAAGCAAAAACAAAGAATTAAAGGCAATACTCGATGAAGATCCGATCAAACACAACAGGAACTTGCAGATTCAAGTGACTCAACAAGCAGTTTTTGTACGATTGTAATCCATGAGACTGATTCAAAAGCAGAGAGATTGGGTGCCTTATGAACTGAAACCGAAAGACATGGAAAGGTGATTTTTCACTTGCGCACAGCTGATTCAATATATAGTCCAAAACTACTGGCTTTGGGGTGGAGCTTTAGCTTCTATAGTCTCCCTCATATAAAAAACCATTTTGAAGACAACAGTGGGTGACTAAAAAAATTCATTAAAAATATAATTTTGTATAATATTTTTGTTAGAAGAAATATACGAAATGGCATGAAGTCGGATATGTTAGATTTTATCATCGGGTATGACTTAAGATGTATGCACTTGGTCATAATATGACCATACGTATTATGTACCAACCTTTATAATAGAATACGCGCTACAACTATAACGTGAGTAAAAATGGCATTTTCAGCACTTGTGGATTAAACATATAGAGCAGTGGTGGGCACGTAATGTACGTAGTGACGAATGTAGCAATTGTTTTTGTTTGTAGTGCAATTTACGTTTTTTTTTTGTTCTGTTGGCGAATTTGGAAATGACAGCCAAAAAAAATTAAAATTTTGTTTGTTGTTGCTTGATGTTGTTGTTTAGCCCTTTTGTTAGATTTCCATGCCCACCACTTATTTAAAGTTATCTAACCAATTGGCTAAAACTGGCGTCAGAAGTGTATTAAGGACGTACATAGAAGTCATTCTTATATTTTTTTAAATTTCTATTTTGAGTGAGTCTTCAAAAATTTCTCAAAAAATATATGTTAATGTACTACTCAAATCTAGAGCGCCAACCAAACTATAGACATCTAGATCAAGGATGCACAGCTTGAAGCTCGTTTAGCTCTTAAACAGTAACAACAAATATCGAGATCATTTCGTTATTCGAGCTATAACATTTCGGTGCGCAATCACCGCATGCTTTTTGTTTGTGTAATTTTGTCTTCAATGCACTTACTCAAGTTAAACAATTTCAGTTCGCAGTCGCCGCATGCTATTTGTTATTGTAAATTTGTGTTCAAGGCGCCAACTCATTCAGCTATTTGTTGCATACTTTTTGTATGTGTAATTTTGTTTTCAAGTTAAACAATATATGTTCGCTATCGTCATATGCTTTTTATTTGTGTAAGTTTTTGTGTTTAAGGCGCGACAGCTCGTTCAGCTCCTTCTTTCATTTCTTGGTAAAATCATGATGACTTTATAGTTTGAGAATCCATTAAAAGATTCTATGATGATATCCTTATCACACAGACTTTCTTATAATGTTCAAGAGTAATACGAGAATTTTTTTATTATTAAAGATTTGATTTCGGAAAATGCGAATTGCCTTTACAATAAAGTGGAACTGTTCTTCTCAAGATAGTATCAAAAACCAAACGCACACTGTGTTTTTATCGTTTTCTCATAGCACAAAATTATATTTTTATTTTAACCCTTGACTCCTTAATATTCGTTCATACACCATACACTTTAGTGAAAATTGAAATGAATAAAGGGTATGTCGGCTTGTGTGCTTATGGTTATTTCTAATGGATTTCATATTCTTTGCCAACTTTTTTAAGAAGTGCGTTAAAGATGGAAACAAGTATCTCGTTTATTGTTGCCGAATATTTATTGCTAAAAGTTGTTTTGGAAATAACCCTTCTCCTTCCGCCGCCGTGCACGTTGTTACACTGCTTTGTCTTTCTTTAACTTCTGACAAAGGAATTATTTACTTCTGGTCTGCTATATTAATTGCTCCCCTGATGGACGTTCAAATGAAAACAAACTTTTTATTAGATGAATTATCATCTTTGTATCTACCGCTGCCAATGCTGATTCTGGATGTCGTAAAGTGCAACTTCAGTCCAAGCGACTTAATTCAATCTTGTAGCGAATTATTGTACAACAATTTCAGTAAAATTAATTGTTTTTAATGTATTAGTTGCGAAGGTCCCCACACTCGCTCCCTTTGCCACCCTCCCCAGTATGCCTTGTTGACTGTTTCATTGAAGGCAAAACCATTTAATACGCGAAATTAATTATTATTATTATTATTATGAATATCAAAAACGCGTACAGCAGCGCGCGTAGAGCGAATACTTTTGTCATAAATAAATTGCAGAAAGGGTTTGTTGTAACAGGCGGCAGCAAATTGTGTTCGGCGGTTATAGCCATAAAGGTGGGTGGGTGGTTGATGGTGGTGGCCTGTGCTGCTGTCTGCGGCTGTTCGTGTGCTGGCGCCAACTTTTATGCTCAATTAAATCGCTTTAATGAAAACAAATGTTCTTAATTAATAAACATGCATTTTGTGGTGTCGGAAATGTTATGGCGCAGATTCAGATTTTGCGGGTGTATATATTTTTGTATTTCCACACTTTAGGCTGTTGCAGATGAAAACAACACCTGTAACCCCTAAAATAACTGTAATTGAGATTCGGGAAGGTGAAGTGTGTCACAACGCAAAAATCATCAAACGCTCAGGGTGCTATCGTCAAAAACTGAACCAAATAAAATTTCAATCTAAAAATATGAAGATCGCCCAAGAACAGAAATTAATTATTATTAATTAGGCATTTTGTTTGGTACTGTAAATGTAAATGGTCTGACCTTTGGGTAAAAAATTTGTGAGTATGTGCTTTTTAAAAACAAATAAAGTAAAACTCTTCGAAATATAGACGAAACTCCCATCAAACATTCATATTTCTCTGATCACACAGCGCTGACGAAATTTATACTTTATCGACAAAAAAGGTTGTATACTTTTAGGCTTTACTCAATTATTAATTAACAAATTTTTACGGACCAAAAAAAGAAGGAAAGAGAGAGAGAAAAAAACACGCATTTAATCAATTACTAATAAAGGGAAGTAAATTTACTTATTTTATAATAATGTCATGCTTAAGAGCTTTTACTCGTTGTAAGCGATATGTATATTTGTAAGTTTAAAAAAAAAAAAAAACATTTAAAAGTACGATTGCAAAAAACAACAGATTTGAGCTTCATTTTTACTGATAACGATTGTTTTTTTTTTAATTTACTCAGCATTTTTATAGACAAATTTTATATATAGAACAAAATAAATAATGCGCATTTGATGTATTGCTCTTTTTGACACCTTTTTGACAGCACAAATTAGTGTTGATAGCAAATGTCTTGGCTGCAATGTCATGAAGGTGCAATAATCAGCCTTAGCGACTGATAGCTGACAAAAATAACTTTGAGAAAAAATATTTTATTAGACATACAAATGTATTATGGTCAGTTTAGTCTACAAGTTTTAAGTTCAAGTCTTAAAAATGGTGTTTGAATAATTTTTTCAAAACAAAGACTTAGTTGTTTGGAATATACCAATACCTAGCATATCAAGACTTTGAGGTATACTATACCAAAAACATTAGTTAGAGGCATAATTGAAGATATATAACACTTGCAGAAAGATATAAAACAGCTGATCAGTTGAACGTAATTGAGAACAATTAGATAAACATATCATTAACTTAGTGCACAAATTCCACAGAGATGAAACGACAAATCTTTCTTGTAACTACAAATAGTAAGCCATCAACTACTACTCGTATAACAAAAATTAAATTTTCTTCAAACTAATGCCACCGGTCTAATTCCAGTTCCAAATTCAACTTCCATACCTTAGTACATATAAATACTGTAGGGTGTAAAGTTGTTGGACTAACAACACTTTTTTTTTTTCCTCCAAAAATAAAAATTAAGTAGTAAAAAACTTATCGCAATGAAAATTAACTTATATACTCTCGCGTACAATACAATAAATTATAATGTTAAGTCATGGCGATAACACAGATACGCGATAAGAAAAGGTTTTACATAAAAGAAAAACAGATTAACTGTAAAGTTCAAGGGCAAGTTTCATTTAGATTTAATTGTGCAGAGTGCTATATATCTGTATATATACTATATATGCGCATTTGTAAATGTGCGTATTAATAAAAAGAACGATGACAATGCAAGTTAAACTGAAAAAATGAATTAAAAACGTCAGTCTACTGTGAAGTTTCTATGTAACATATGATGTACAATGGAAAAAATAATGCAACGCGGATTTTTGGTTGAATAATTCTTACGGTGTCGTAGAGTATTTCCATTAAATTAAGTTTTCAAATGTTAACAGGAGGGAATTTAAATTTTTTTATTAATCCCGAATATGTATTATAATCAAGAAAAGTAAGAAATTCCTATCATAAAAACAATTTGGGATGATGTTTTAATCAGACTCAATTACATTTGGTAATTAATTACACATGCAATTACAATTACTTGTAATTTTGTCATTGAAACATTTCAATTACAATAACATGTTAATGTAATATTTTCGACTGAAATTACTGTAATCCAAAATATGTAATTGAAAAGCAAAGTAATTGAACGAAATTTGTAATGGATTACTTTTACTTGTAATTTCCAATATATCAAGTAATCAATTACAAGGAATAAATATAAATTACATTCATATAAATACATATTATTGCTTGTAAGCACCTCTACGTTATAAGATGAGCCCATAAACCAAATCTCCTTTACGAATAGCTTGAGAAATCTGAGGTCGACGTCATTAACTCAATGAGTAAGTCACGCGAAAGTTCTTGTTTTACATTCCTATATAAATCATATGCAGTGATATAAATATTTTTTGTGAATTTTATAAAATTTTATCGCTTCCTAAAAAATTTTGTTTCAAATTTTAATAAATGCAATTGCAGAAAAATGAGTAATCAATTACATTTTCGTTTCAAATTACTTGGCAAAAGTAATGGATTACAATTCTCTAAGGGACTACATTTTCATGGATTACTATTCCAATTACAAAAGTAATTAGAATTGCATGTAATTGTAAATTTAAATTACATGTAATTGAAATTAATGTAATTGAAAAAACTTCAATTACAATTACTTTTAATTTCTTTTTTCAATTACAAGTGAATGATGACTTGTAATTGTAATTGAAAAAAATGTAATCCAAAAATTCCCAAGTCTGGTTTTAATCAAATCATATCCTCAAAAATTTCTTGTTAAACAAATGAAAATCTGAGTGAAAGTTTTTTTTTGAAAAAAAAAAAATTAAAAGGCTCCGTCCCCTAGTCACTTCGCTCTTGGGCTCTGATTCCAACGAAACCATTCTTCTTTAACGTGCTTATTTTTGTATAAGAAACAGCCAAATATTTTTTGTCTTCAGAACTAAAAAAAAAACGCCCTTGGCAATTTAACGTATTTAAAGTGAAGAAACCTTAGCTTTCTATCAAAAAAATCATAATTATCCATCTTCAAAAAAAGTTATTATATTTTTGATATTGAAAAATTAAGTTGAAAATTTAAAATTTTCGAAAATTATTTACGACCATTCAAAAGGCCATTTACAGTAAGTTCAGGAAACAAATTATTTACACGAAACAGAGAGTGTCAACCAAAAATCTCAAATTATCATTTGGTCTACTTCAGCCATTTTTGAAGAATCAGAAAAATGTTTTGGCTTAAAACCGGGGCTACCAAGTTGAAAGAAAGGAATTTGATTTTGACTTATGCTATGTAAAAGTTTGTGGCCTTTTTTTTAGTCGCCAATATAACAAAATTAAACTTTTTTGTTTTGTCCTTAAATAAAAAATGTTGTGCCTTTTTTGTCAACAACAACATTAAAATATGTAACAAAAATCCTCCAATTACCGGCTTTTTCCGAAATTTTTTAATTCCTACAAGACCCGCCTTTGGCATGCAATTCCAGGCTTTGCTGGGTCAAAAGCGGGTACTTGGCCACCCTGCTTAGGATATTTGACATGAAATGCGAAATATATGATATTAGACCATACACTGAGAAAGGAATATACTATTTTGCCTTTAATAAATGTATTTGGTTGATAGATTTTAAAAATATGATATTTTCTAACTATGAACAAATTTGGGTAGATATTAATATGCCCTGAGTTGCAAGCTTAAGTGTTGTTTCTTGAGCCAAAGATGATTTAACACTACTTAAGTATCTTCTACTTGACATACAATTTGTGTACATACTTTTGATAGTGTAAATACCAACAATATCTAGTATAAGGATGTACCTATATACAAAAAATATCGATTTACGGAAACGGAAAATCACTGCAACTATCTAAAAAATCTTAAATCTATTTTGCTTAAAAATGCTTTAATTTTATAAAAACAAATTTTTTTTAAATAGATTTGTTTTAACATTAATTCTTTTTTTATAAAAATATTTTTTTATTTATAAAAATAATTTTTTTTATTTATAAAAATATTTCTCTATATGACGTCTATGTTTTTTTTTTTTTTTTTTTTTTTTGATTTTTGTTACATTTCAAAAATTCCTTAATTGCAACAGATATTTCTTCTGCCAAATTCATGACTTAGTTATTATTACCAAATATGGGGTGGATTTAGTAGAATTTTTCAAACATAATTTGACACACACTTTTGATTAATGTTTATTTCTCGCTATCACATGAGAAATCTTGCACTTAAGTAGAAGGCTAAAAAAAAACTCAGTGAAAATTGTAGCCTAAAATTTTACTTTTAAAAGGTCCATTATAGACAGATTGATTTTGCCATATTTCGTAAAGTCTCAAAGCTTTGTTCGTTGGCAGAAGTGGCAAACGGCTAATATTTTTGGATTTCGCGATCTTAAAAACACCCAATACAGTTGACATTTCCGTTATTATATTGAAAAAACTAAGAAAAACCAAAAAAGGCCACTTTTCAAACCTTCTAACCTAAATAACCTCATCTACCTCATTTTAAAGCTTTCTAGCAATATGATGAACTTAAATCGAATCCAAGGTCGAAAGAGGACTTGAATATACTGAAAATAAACGAGGCTTACAAATTTTTTCTCCTCCAAGAATATTCTGTGCCCATATAATTTTCACAATTTCAATCTACCTTGTAAAATTTTATAAGCAATTTAAATTTCATATACTTTTTTTTGCGGTGTACATATCAAAGCAATCGTTAAATGCATTGAGAATGTTTTTTTTTTGTATAAATTGAAACTCGTATTCTGAGGGTACTCATTTCAGCTTCTATAAGCAGAATGCATTTCTATTGACCCATTAAAATTGCACTCTGGGTGTTGGATTCCACGAGTACAGGTTGAATTACAGTCTGCTGCCGGCACAAAATCAGCCAAATGAGTCTATGTAAAATTAGCTAACAAACATAATTACAGTTAGACTGTGTCATCGACAATTCGCAACTCGCAATCCGCATTCTGCTGGCGCATTCGATTTAGTCGTAAGTGAAATTTGATTGAAATGAACTGCATCAAATGCACTGAGTTTCTTTGAGTTTGTTGTGCTACAACCAAAAAAAAATTAACAAAGTGAATATCTAAACTTCGTAGCCGTGGCCTGGCGATAGGGGCGGGCGTAGATGGTGCAATTAGGACGCCTTCCAGCCGACCTTAATTTACAAAAGGCATTAAAATTAAACCAAAAAATCAGTTGCCTTCGGATCATTGCAGGGAGCAACAAAATCAAAATATTAGGGTGGCTTATTATTGAAGTCAAGCACAAAAAAAAACCCCTCATTTATGGCGACAACTTACTTTCTCATATAAGTGCCTCTTAAACCGCATAGTTTTTAATTCGTGCAATTTTAGCCTGGGCGCTAAAAAACTCTTGTTGCGCCCCTGCTTATTGTACGCGCAGACGTTATTTGAGCGCGAAATGTGCGGAAAAGCAGCACAATAATAATAACAACAAAAACAACAATTTATATTAACCGATCAAAACAAAGTTGACCGTAGACCGACCGCATATGCTCGCTTCTTCATTACAATGCCCGACAATTCGCAGCTCAGTGAAACCAAATTGAGTTCTGAGCGCTGCAGTTCGCATAACGCGCTCAAACAGTTCGGGATATTAAAGCCGTGAAAAGTAGCAAGGCTACCTACCACCAAGCTGAATCATCATCACTTTATTCAATTGAGACTGCAATGGGTCAAGTCCCAAGTCCAAAGTATTTTACTCTGAGTGTTCTAATACGGCAACAAGTGCAGCGCAGCACGTAATCAAGCTCGCGTTTAATAACCAGGAAGCAAAATATATTGGGTCAAATTCTTGAGTTTATACAAAAGCGAGAACAACGCATTCGGTGTGGATGCCTTTGAGGACATGCAATGGCAATAGGCACTGTGAATTAAGATATATTTAAAGGCACATAATGCTATTAAAAAGTAAGTTTCAACCTACCAGTGCTATAAATAATTTTTTGCTTATCGCCACCATGTGACACATGAGTATCATCATGGTAATGCATCTGATAAAAAATTACAAGTGACAAACAGATCGAGTGCCTACATGTTTGAAGACTCACTTCACAACAAAACCAACCTTGCAGTCCGCACATTGCTGTGCCATCCCATTTGACTTAATTTCATTTTAGCTGATACCACCACTTATTGCAGTTGTAGTTGTAGTCGTAGAGCCAGCGGAGTCATTGATGCGCGTTCTTACTTGCGACGTAAATAATTTGTGCGAAGCGGAGATTCATCCAGAATATCGGTAGCTCATCGGTAGCACTCATTCATTACAATTATTTTACTTGCGTACATTAGTAGATTTGCGAGCAGATACCCAATGAGAAAAAAAGGTTTTTTATTGGCGAAACATTTTAAAGTACTTCAGGTGCAAGGAAAATTCTCTTGTTATTTTCCAGCAAAAGCATTGCAAAAAGTGACGAAAAGGCAAAAAATAAAACGAGCAAACTATTTTTAAATTTTTTTTTAAAGAAATCGTAAAGACCATAGGTGGGCAAAATTTTGGAAACAAGAGCCACTTACACAAAAAATATAATAATTACAACAATAGAAGTAAACCCCAAACTAAATTTGGATAGTAAAAAAAAAATTCAGCAATAAACCAAAATCCAATTCCAAGAATCAATAAAGAACCACATGAGCTTAGATTTAAAAACTCACTGATCAAGCGAAACGAGAGAGGCTGTCCTCAATGTGCGCATTGTTGTTTGCTCGTTCGAAGGGGATCTTTTTGAGGTTTGCTGAAAGTTTCAAAATCACAAATTTCTCAATGTCATTTACAGCAATATTTTTTTAAGCTCTAAAATAAAGCATTTATCTGCTTGTACATATCGCTCACTTACTTTAAGACTGGCATAACTCAAAAAACATAAAGTGGGAGAAAAACGCATTTAAAGTTTTCAATAAGTTGCTTTTTATATGAAAATGATGAAAAGTACATAACTCATAAACATAAACTCTTCTCACAAGGCAAGCTTATGAGATACTTTTCTGATTTTTTTACACAAAATAAAACATGAAATGGCCGATATTTCTGCATCATTAACTAAAAAATCACGTTTTTTGAGTTATGCCAGTCTTGAAGTAAGTGAGCGATATGTAAGTGCAAAGCTAACAAGGTCGTACAAAATCATTTGAGCGCCAGAGCAAAGCTATCGTTTACTGACTTCATTTTCGAAGCCAAACTGGCTTCCTGAGAATCGAAGATCCCCCAATACAATTGATTGCCAACATGTCGTATGAGTAACTTCTAATGCAGCGATGGGCAAAATACGAAAAATGAGCCATTTGTGGCGAATTACAACAACAACGTCGTTTCTCTAAAGAAAAATAACCAAGACAAAAAATACCAAGTACTCACCTCTCCTACGCACATTTTTATCGTTGTCAAAGGATTGCATTTAAAAATTATTTGATAAAAGTAATAAAGAAATTGCACGATTTAATATGAAAATAAATTTTAAGTAGCGCCGCAGGCAAATATTTGAATCGTTCGGATTTGTTTCGGGTACGGAATTGAAATTCAAAGTTTATTTCGGGATCATACAAAAAAAGGGACATTCGTCAAATTATCGGAACTATAACAGCTCCAGTTTGAAGTTTAAAATAAGTTCCATATTAAATTCTAAATATTAGATTTGAATAGTAATATATTTTTCACTGAGCATCCTGTTCAGTACATTAAATGCAAAAAAAAAAAAATTAATTATGATCTGTTCCAAAAATTTACATAAACCTATTCAAACTCTGTACTCAAAATATGCGCCTATTTTCTAACTAGAATGACTCCAGCATATGAGACTGCATTCATTGCTAGCTAAGGAACTACTTAGCTCCATAATGGAGCTGAATCTATAAACTGATTTAGTATCTCTCGCACAACTGTTACAGCAAGTCAAGATCGCCATCATAATCAGTGTCAGTCAGTTGTCTTCTTAGTCACTGTCCAGTCTCACAACCAGTCGCATGCCAACATGAGCGGGAGCTGCCATGTGGTGATCGTGAATTTTCTTTTGATTGCAAATTACCGCCGCGGTGATCATGGCAAATGTTATCGGTGTGGTGTTATTGTTATTATTTTAACTCGCACTCAACGTGTTGTTAGGCTTCCTGCAGAGTAAAAAGTGTTTGCGTCGCTGCATAAAATAATAGGGGTGTTCGAACAAAGCCGCATACGCAACGCAAATGTTGTATAATCCGTATAAAAACGTCAGCGTGTGATGTTTGTGATGTGATGTCTGTTTTAAAAATTCAATAACTAAACAAGAGATGAAAGTTTTTGAAAAAAAATTCAAAATAATTTTTCTGTGTTATATAATTTTCTGATTTTGTGATTTTGTAAAATTATGCTGAAATATTGAAATTTGCGCTTTTAAAATTATTTGTAAAAATCCCTTTATGGAAACGATGCCATAGCATACAGTGTTCTTCGGATCGATATTAAAAAATTGTGGTGTTATTGTGCGGGAGCAATACTGAACTTTAAGCTTAAGATTCGCTTTGAGCTGCTGATCGTACGTACGCAGTCAGCGGTCAAGCGTCATACGCGCGCGTGTTATCAGTCCCGAAAGTGAGAGAATACAAACTCAACGAGAGACAGAGAGCAATATGAAAATGCTACGGAGTAAAACTACACGATCGCGATCGGATGAAGTGTGTGATTAAGCGTGGCGGCCTATCAGTAAAACAATCGCAACTGAATCCACGCAGATCGTTCCAATCTAGAATGCTACGATCAGCAGCATTGAGCGATTCAATTCGAGACCGAGTTAATTGTGTAGTTTTTCCCGACCTACACATAATACCAAATAAGCGATAGCGATAGCACTCTCAGTCAATCGGCGAAACACTTAAGTAGCAGTCGCAAACAAAAGCGGATACGGATACAAAGCGCCACTAAAGACAACAAAATATACGAGTACGCTCTCGTAGATTAGAAATCGAAAACAAAACCGTAGTGACTTTTTTGCTTAGTCGTAAAGTTAATAACCAGCAAAGAAAGAAACCGTAGCACGTCATTTTGCAGTGACTGGCTGACTAACTTGTTTAGTTGTCGAATTAAAACGCCCAAAACGATACAACAACATATACGGAAAAAAAGGTAATGCTCGGACAAAAGACTTCTTCGGCCAAGTACCGAAGAACACTATTGTAGTGTTTAGTTCCGTAGTTCCGTTCTAAGCTGTACCAAAGTGAAAATAACGCGCGATCAGTGCTTTGTTCCGTGCCACAAATGTAACTTAGTGGTGGTGGTGGTTTAACGACTTAAGGTGGGTCAGAAATTGTTCTGGCGAATTACATAACATTTGTTGTAGTTGTGGTCTCTGTTACCAAAAATCACTAAGCTGCATATTAATTATTCTCGTCCGTATGATCGTAAAATACTCAACTTTGTCATTTTGACAAGTGGGAAACAAAACAAAAACAACAAAAGCCAGTTCGCGATCGACCGGCGTTTGTTTTTTTGATAATCGCAAAGTTATTTTTAATTTGTAATAAAATACAACAACAACAACAACAACAACAACAACAACTTCAAATGTTTAAGAGATGGAAATGAGTTTTTTATTTTTTGTTGTTTGTTGTTTTTGTTCTCCGTAGGCTTCTTTTGCTTTGATATTAATTGCTTTTGCCGTGATCGCTGCTGTCGCTAATGTTGTTATTAAATTATTCTTCTTTACTGCGACGTGTTCTTGGATTATGTCACATTTGTACATTGGCGCAAGACAAAGCAGCCAAAGTCTATAGTCTTCTCTGGAAGAACTAAGGTTCATTGGACTAGAGCTAAGACAACACGTCTATTTCTTGCATGAAACAAATCCTGTTTAGCAGCTTCGCATGAAATTGAATTAGAAATTGCGGCGCAGTTGTACATCGCTGAAGGCTTTGCCCATTTTAACCTGCAAGTGATTAAGTCCAAAGAAAAATGTCTCCTTAGTCCGTAAGAGGAATCAGTATATCATAGTATTATACATATTTGAAGTAGAGGATCACTGAAGCCAGATCAATTGCAAACTCTTATCGTAAACATTTCAAAGTAAAGTTTATATTAGACTTAAATTGGAAAAAACACTTGATTCGACATATTTCGACAAATTAAAACTATATATTCTCCATAATAAGAGCATACCCAATAGAGCTTTCATATATACACATATACAAGCGTCCGAAAATCCATATATTTTTAAGACTTTTGTTTTTAAAAAAATCGTATTTTCAAAAATAAGACCGGAAAAACTTTTTCCAAAAACATGTATCGAATATTTTTTGACAAAGTATCGAAAAAAAAAAATTTGTTTTTGAGAAATCTAAATTTTGAATGTAAAAACGAGGTAGAATGACCCATATGTAATTTTCTTTAAATATTTTAATTCAAACTCTTTTGCAAAGAAACCTTCGATTTCGATTGTTTTTCAATCGTTAGTCTTGAATCTTCTTTGATAATACGTCTTAAGTTTCTATACGTCAATAGTTCAAAATGGGTTAAGATACAAGAAACACTTCAACGTTGAACACTTCTTGGGTAAAACCTTAGAGAATGCGGTAGAAACAGGTTGACTATTATACAAAATATTGTTCAAAACTGATTGCCTAGCTGACGAATGAACAGTAGTAAATTAGAAGAACTCGGCACACTTTCACGTTTACGTTTTGGTCTTCCGGCTTAAGATTTAAATTAATTTGAGTTTATTTAGTTTTTATTTTATTTATTTGCAATCTTTTGAGTAATGATAACACACAGTTTAATGGCGGAATAGATATAAGAGTGACACTTCAGTTTTTCACAACTTGTAGTTATTATGTGTAACGCTATAAACTACTGAAACAATTTGTTTTGTTAATAAAACGTTTTATGTGCATTACATACATAGATGGCGCCAAAGTCGTCACTTCAAATTTCAAAACGATAGTCACCATAGCACGCGCGGGAGTGATTTAAAAAAAAAGGTTTCGATAGTCGAAAGGTTATGTCAACTGCTGGAGGACTGACCACGTACGTTTTTTAACTAAGTAATTTGTTAGATGTAAATAACATTCGAATCGATATCTACTGTTTCTAAAACTAATATTTCGGGAACAAATTTGGTTTAACATTTCAGAAATTATTTTTTTGATTTATATTTATATATAGGGGCATTCCACGCCAAATAGGACACCATTTTGCTTTTGCACGTATGATTTTTTTTTCTTAGTATATTAGTACAATCATTGGGTAGTTTTACCTGGAAAGTTCTCCGGTAGTTTTGAAAATGAGTAGTTTTATAGATTTCGATGTGCTCCTTTCGAATTTAAACTTTGCCACCTCGTATTGTTGTACCACAAAAACCAAAACCGTAGCAAAATGAAGTATTTTTGAATATTTGAGCTCGGGGTCCGGGGCTGTAGCCCAACTTTATTCCGCCGCTGAGGAAGAAACGGTAAAAATTTCTTCTAATCTGGCAACGTGGGCGTCATGTGTGTTCAGTAAAGCTTGTCATTTCGTCATGATACAGTTGACTCCGCAACCTGTGGATATTTTGAAAACTTACTAAATTCACTCTAAACTGTGCTATATATGTAGGTCAGTCAAGGTTCTCATATGTCCAAAATCATATATAAATGCTAAATAGCTTAAAATTATCTAGCTAATAGAGACTGAAATCCGGTCATTTTGAAAATTTTTTGTTTTATTTCAATTCCAAACTTCAACTTCTTAAAAAAATACCCTATTTCTACCATACCAGTCTAACTAGAGTTTTTTTTTTAAATATTAACTAAGGTCAAACAGTAAACTAACCGGAAAATTATATCAAATCGGATATATGTATGATACAGTTGATGTGTTTCACCTGATATGTAAAAGGTATATAAAAAACACTTGAAGATATTAATATTTAGAAACTGTTTTAATCAGATAAATTTTTGAGTTTTTCATTGAACGCTGATATTTATTTCATGGCTATTATGTGTGAAAAATAATATCAGCAGCTTTTGTACCACAACTCCAACCACTTTTCCAAATTTTGTATGACATTTCGATATAGTTGGTCTTCTACCTCACCTTATCATCATTATACCTTATCCTTTAGCTCTGAAATTGTTACTAGCATATTGGCATATGCCAATAAGATAACTTCTAATAAGGTAGTCCAAAAATGACGAATTGCACGATCTTAGCGGCCAATTATGTTGACCAAAAACCTCACCCATTTGCATGTAGTTCTACAGACTAAAATTACCAAAGATTTATTGAAATACCTCTTATGTCACCTTTTTTACGAAGTCCATCTGATACAATTTTGCGATAGTTCGATTCTTTTCCCATGAAAGCTCAACAACAACTTCAGTCCTTGTCTTCAATTTATGGAAACCCTTATGGTGTCACATTTCAATATGCTATAATATATTGAGTATCACTGTCTGTTGTGTTATTAGTTATTTCTTTAAAAGAAATGTCGTTTGAACAATCGCCTTATGGTGACGTCACTGCCACAGTATGTAGTATATCTCTGCTCAATGGTCAGTTGACTTAGTCATTAGCACCGAAATACCAAGTTCAACGTACAAGTTATCAAGACAATCATTTTGATGTTAATAAATATCAACAAGAATTATTCTTTTTTTAGCCGACTGAGACTTGATTAAAAAAAAACATTTCAATGCATTAGTGGAAAAACAAAAAATATTTCATCTGCTTAAAGTATTCAAAGTATCAACAAAATTCATACTATCAGATTAAGGCTTAGCAATCCATAAGAAAATATGTATTCTGTTTATTATGAAAGTTTTTATTCTTTTTCTGTGGCCATATTAATATCTTTGCTGTCCAAGCGTTTTTAGCAAATAATCTGAAAGTTTGTATATCAAATAAAACGGATGTCAAAACTACTTAAGAGCTGGTCTTCTTTTGTTTACACCAAATATTTAAAAACAACCAAGAAAATCATATGCTATTTGCGTTATTGAACTTGACCAAAAACCCTTATCTTTGAAAAAAAAAAAAAAAAAAATAATACCTTGTTATATTTTATTAGATAAAAAATTATTATAATGTCATTAAATTGCACTGTGCCTCCTTATCTGTTGCAAACAAATGATTAAAAAAACTTTACTTGTCTATAAATTGAAACCGTTAAAATGACTTGCAGACATAATGTACATATGTAATTTAACACGAATGCTAACCAAAACATCATAAAATTTAATTCCAAGATATGTTTGATCAAAGTATCCAGCCAGATGGGTCTAATCGGTTGCATTCCACAGCTATAGATGGTTGAAGTTGTTGGGGAAACTTCTGCATTTTCTTCATATTTCTAAAAAAGTAATAAAAAAAATCGTGGTCAGTGTGTCAAAGTGCCAAAAGGCCTATAATCTAAACATCATCAATAGAACAGTAAAAATAGCAAATGAAAAAAAAACAAAAATTAGATAGTGAATGAAATTTTGCACACAGTTAAACAAATTTGCTTTGGAAAACAAGATACTGCTGATTAGTGGGTAAGCGTGATAGGAGTAAATTAATGGTAATATATTTCTCGTCAGTTTTGTCGGAAAATATCGGCCGTGTGGAAAATTTCGTTTAACAAAATCTTACAACTTTTTTAAACTCTCTCAGGGTATCACCTGAAATATGTCCCTTGCCGGTTCCACCCTTATACAATACATACCTATAGTTTTTGGTAAATGTATACACGTTTTATTCAAAGTCTAAACGTTTTCGTTTTCACCAAAAAAGCTTTGGTTCCGATATAGTGATGATTTTTTTTTTTAAATTATAAGTCTATAAGTTTTTTTTCAGAGTTTTGATTTTTAAATTGCCAGCACTGTTTCTATTGATAGGTAATTTGACAGTTGACAGATGATTTGTGTTCAGTTTATTTTGCCATTTCAGCATAAATAGATTTACGTCTGAACAACGCCAGTGAAATAGATTTACTCAAATTTCAATTTTAAATTCGCTCAAATTCAGATGATTTTTTCAATGCAATGAAGTCAATTGGCCACGTGATTTGACACCACCGAATTATTTCTTGAAACAATGTGTACAGTTTCTGGCTTGTGCTGATAAGGCAGCTAAAATTGACGCTTGGAAATTCCATAAAGTCGGGGCCGGCGGAAGGGTTGGTTACTAAAACTACTAGACCGATTTTCTTGAAATTTGACACTCTCTTTAAATACATATAAAACTAGGTAATGACGAAAGGTTTTTTTTTTTGCATTGCAACTAGTTCTGCAATAATAAATATACTCATTTTTGTCTTTTTTTTTTAAAAAAAATCGTTTTTTGGCTTAAAAATTATGCCAAAATCTCAAAAATCGTCAAAGAAAAAAAACCCTTCGTCAATACCTTGAAAAACTTATAAGCTATCCAAATTTTTTGGTTTTTTTGATTTCAGATGATAAAGTGATGAGTTATGTTGTCCACCACAAACCACCTTTTTTTTTAGGCGTCCGCGGAAATTTGATGCCAACGGCTTATTCTGCAATGTTTTTTAATGCAATTTTCACAGAATACTTTTTAAGTATTGTACTTTTATATGTTTTTTAAATAAATAAATTTACTTTTACCATATCACTAAAAAACATTTTTAAACTTATGCCTAAAATGTAGCGCCAAAACCCTACCCCCTCTTTAAGTAAAATATACGAATTTCATATATTTATAGGATTTTTTGAGGTTATGTTGAAAGTTCTCAAAATTTTGGGCATTACTCGCACATCGGGTGGTACTTAACAATTGTTTTAAAAAAAAAATTTTTCAAATCCATTAATAATTGCATTGTAGACGGATTTTTGTCCCAAAACGTTAAAAAATTTCCCACTGTGCGCCGCGTTGACCTTTTCCAGGGCGCGAAAAGACATAACGCCGGCCCTGCATATAGCTCGTGTTATTTCGCAACTAAGTACTCAATTGCTTGAAAAATTATCAAAAGTTTGACTGCGCTATATTTTAGCCAGTTGCGGCACTTATGTGCTCAGAATCATATAAGTATTAATGCTAAATTGCATAACATTACCTAGCTATTAGAGGCAAAAATTTAGCCAGTTGGACAATTTTTGTGATCTATTTCAATTGGAAACTACGACGGTGTAAAAAACACATTCAAGCATTTATTCCAATGAATCATCAAAACATTTTTTTAACGCAGTTTCCAGAATCGACTTCAGTTCTCAATCGTCTATGTCTTCTATCAATACAAAACAGGTGCCTCGAAGTAGTTTTGGAAAGAGAAAAAAGTCAGCCATATCATACCACCATAATGGTGGTTGTTCAATGGTACTTGTTGAGTTTTTGGCCAGAAACTCTTTCACAATGATAGCCTTTTGAGATGGTGCGTTATCGTGGTGTAAAATCCATGAGTTTTCTTTCCACAAATCTGGCCTTTTGTGACGAATTTGGTCTCTCAAACGCTGCATATGTTTTAGGTAATAATCTTTTTTTACCATCTGACCTTGTGGCAAAAATTCCGACTGCACAACACCGCGGTAATCAAAAACAAGTTAAGGTGTTATCTTCGGTCAGGCCGAAACTCACATACCCTACACTGCACTGAAATAACCTTTTAAATAAATGTTGAAAAGACATTGAAGAGGTTGAGTAAGTCGAAAAAAATGTGAAATGTTAGAAAGATTGGCAGAGGTTGGAAAATGTCGAAAATATATGCAAAATGTTGAAAAAGGTTGAGAGAGGTTGAAAAACTCTAAAAAAGTTGAAAAGGGTTGAAAAATTTTTAAACAATTCAAAATTGATGAAAAAGTCAAAAAAATAAAGAAACTTATGAAGGAAGTTGAAAGAGGTTGAAAATGTCGAACAAATACATATTGGATATATTGGAAAAAGTTGAAAGGTTGAAAAAGTCGAAAGAATGTAGAAAATGTTGGAAAAAATCGAATAGAAATTAAAATTTTGAAATATGCCACGCCCACTTCTCCAGTTCCGCCCATTTTTGGTACAATAAATTATATTCGCGATCGACATCCTCATATTAAATTTTAGCTCAATAGCTTGTATAGTTTGCGATATATGCTGCAACAAAAATTCAAAATTTAGGGCGGTGGCACACCCACTGGTACAATCCAGCCTGGTTTTGATCCAGAAATAGCTTTCCATAATCAAACCCCTAACACCAAATTTTAGTATGAATGCTCACATATTTCGATAAATATGCCACTTACCGTATTTTATTTGTATGGGAGGTGCCACGCCTACTGATGCTATTTCAGCCACTTTTGATTCAGATATGCCCTATAGCGACAGAAATACATACATTAAATTTTATACCAATTGCTGCAATAGTTCACTGAAAACAGCGCTAACAAATTTATGTTAATATGGGAGGTGCCACGCCCACTGATGCAATCCTGTCAAAATTAATTTATTTTTAAATCTTATAGTAACTGACATCTATACACCAAATTTTATGAAGATTACTCTCATAGCACACTATCTATAACAATAAACGTTTTTTGCTTATATGGGAGGTGCCACGCCCACAGGTACTATTGGACCAAATTTTTGTAGTAAGAGACCTTATAACAAGTATATCTGCCTCATTAAATTTTATACCGATTACGTTGTTAGTTCTTTAAATATAACGTTTATAAATATTGTGGGCTGTGCCACGCCCTTCAACGAGGTTTTTCGCTCCAGTAGCTGAGCTTGTATTGATGACTGCTTTCAGCGGCATCATCTCCAAAATTTTTATGGAAATCGTTTGTGCGAATTTTGAGATATACGGAATCAAAATTTTTAACAGTTGAAAAGTGCCACGCCCACTTTTTCGATTCTGCCCACTTTTATCACAATTCAAGATATATTTTATGTGTATCCGTTTACCAAATTTAATCGCAATATCTTCAACGGCTTACAAGATATGGTAGTATTAATGATAAAATTTAGGGCTGTGCCACGCCCCTGTACAACCCTTTGGAAACTTGAAACCCAGCCTAATCCTAATTTGGTTCACATGTGCACCAAATCACCAAGTCTCATCAAAATCGCTGAAACTTTTTTCAGAATTGGCCGGGGTAAATATACAAAGAGTATGGGCGGTAGGCGTGTCTGTCAACCGATTTTGCCCATTTTCAATAGCAAAATGCCTGCAAGAAGGTGTGACCTGTGTGTGATAGTTTCATTCAATTAGCTTTCTTGGTTTTCTCGTAAAACTGATTTCAACAGACACCCAGACAGACAGACAGACGGACATCGCTAAATCGACTCAGGTGGTGACGCTGATCAAGAATATATATACTTTTCCATACCTGCCACGCCCCCTTCGATGTGTTACAAACGGAGAGACAAAGTGAATATACCCACGGTGTAGGGTATAAAAAAACAGTCAACATCAACTTAACTTTTGATCGACTTTGACGTGGTTTCTTTGGTTTCGGCTCAGTTGGAAGGCGCCATTCCGAAGATTGCTTATGCTCGTGTTTTTGATGATATCGATTCACGGTTAGTCTTTTTTAACAGTCTTTCAGCGATTCGGCATACGAAATTTCATTTGCAATGCTAAATTTGAGACAAATTCTTTGCTCAATTTTGACAAACGCTTTAGGTGGGATTTTTAAATGATCAATTCCCCATATTTTTTTGACAGAATGTATATTCTAAGTATTTATGTAAAGTTACAAATAAAAGAAAATATCCAGGCACCCATTTTGCTTGTGAACATGGGCTATAAACGACCCTGAAAATGATTCTAAAGGCGTCGGGATGAAATTGGTGGGCAAGCTTTTTTCTTGTTGAGGTGAAGGAGTCCAAGGTTTGTGAAATATTTCTGGGATAAAGAGTAACTAATAATTACACTGGATTTGCAAATTGACCTTCGATAAAATTTAATTTTATCATACAAAAGTGGTGAAAATTGAAAATTTTGGTTTTGGAAATATATCAACATGAAATTTTTAACAATATTGACTATTTAAAAGTTTCCAACCTTAAGTAGATTTGCGCATTAATATTAAAGAACAATCAAAAAACTGTCTTGTTGGAAAGGTCATGACTTAAGGTTTAAATTTTCCTAAAAACTGAGTGTGGCATTCGATTTATAGATTAATTTTACAATCGTCTATATTTTTCAATTTGTGTTACTTACAATATTTTCCATAAATATTTAAAAAAAATCCTTTCTTTCCCGAATTTTGCATTTCACACGGTGTATAAAAGATATCAAACTGAAACTCAGGCTGAAATGGTTTTCAGGTGCTCCGATATCAGTTTAAATTCCATTTGAAAAAATCAAAAAAAAAGTTAATGAATAAGCTATATAATATGTGGTATTATCGTATTTTTAGATTATTATAATTTTTATTTTGTTTTCAGAGCTCCATGCTTATGGCTGTGATTATTTTAGTTTTCCTCGCAGTGTTGCTCGCCATTTATTTTAAATTTGAGATCCGCAAATTTTCGAAGATAATTTACTTCAGGCCGTTTTTGCATAAATATGAGAAATTAAAAAATGAAAGTGAAAATACAAATGAGATATTGCAAAAGAATGTTTGGGATATTCCCGGTCCATATATACTCCCATTTTTGGGTACAAAGTGGATATTTTTTATATTTTTTAAAAAGTACAAAATGTCAACTCTACACGAAGTCTATGCTGGTAAGTTCCTCGGGAAATTTTGTTTGTTAGACAGTATAGTAATGCATTAATCCTTACAGATCTTAACAGAAAGTATGGAGACATTGTCTTGGAGGTAATGCCATCAGGTGTGCCAATTGTACACATATTCAATAGGCAAGACTTAGAGAAGGTTCTGAAATATCCCAGCAAATATCCCTTCCGTCCACCAACAGAAATTGTTGTTACATACCGAAAGTCACGGCCCGACAGATACGCAAGTGTGGGTATAGTCAATGAGTAAGTTGTTAAAAGTGCGAAATTGTGTTTAATCCAAATATATGAGAATTATCCCAGCTTTGCGTTTATTTCAGACAAGGGCCTACTTGGCAAAAGTTACGTTCATCTCTGACATCATCCATAACATCGCCACGTATACTGCAAAAGTTCTTGCCAGCTTTAAATCAGATTTGTGATGACTTTATTGACGTACTACGCGATCAGCGGGACCCGTATACCCACGAGATTCACAATTTCGAAGAAATTGCAAATCTTATGGGTTTGGAGGCGGTTTGCACGTTGATGTTAGGACGTCGTATGGGGTTTCTGTCACGAACTGTTAATAAGTCTGAAAAAATAGGTCAGCTTGCAGCTGCAGTAAAACTACTTTTCATATCGCAACGCGATTCATACTACGGACTTGGTCTCTGGAAGTATTTCGCCACAAAAACGTATAGAGATTTCGCCAGAAGTGAAGAGACAATTTATGAGTAAGTGGATTCAGATTTAACTAGCAATTTTGAATTCTATATTAATGATATTTATAATTCCAAAAGCATTGTTTCGGAAATGGTTGAAATAGCATTAGAAGAGCATAACACTACGGACTCACAAGATCTTGATGATGGCGATGCAGCGCTGCGTAGTGTTTTCCTTAGTATATTGGAGTTAAAAGACTTGGATATAAAGGACAAAAAATCTGCGATAATTGATTTCATAGCAGCTGGCATTGAGACAGTAAGTGCATTTTATTAAAGGACTTGATGAAATATCCTGAAACTATATGTTCTTCACTTTGTTCTAGCTGGCGAATACGCTGCTGTTTGTGTTGAGTTCAGTGGCTGGAAATGATAAAGTGACTGAACGCATTTTGGATGAGTTTCGCGAATATCGAAATATCAGCATATTGCAGGATAGCTTGTCAAATGCGAACTACACTAAAGCCTGCATACAGGAGTCATATAGAATTCGTCCGACAGCTTTCTGTTTAGCAAGGATACTGGAAGAAGACATGAACTTGTCCGGCTACGACTTGCAAGCAGGGGTAAGTTTTAATTATTTGAAGATGTTTTACTGAAAGACTTATAAAAAAAAACAAAAATTTATAAGACTAAAGGGGCCGTCCATAAATTACGTGATTTTTTTTTTTTTTTTTTTTTGAAAATTCGAAACCCCCCCTCCCCTTGGTGAGTTCTGACGAGACCCTCCCTCCTTTTCGTGAGACTTGCTTTACAATTTTTAAATGTAATCTGCTATAATAATGTATAGTCCCTGCATTAAAAAGTTAACGTGAGATTTTTATTGACCTGCCCCCCCCCCCCCCCCTCCCTCTTGGTGAGATTTTTCCGGACCCCTCAATAGAGGTTGTTAGACGCTTTAAATAGTTTGCAATAAACATGTTAATTTTCATAAAATACTTTGTCATGCCCATATACTTATTAGACTGGAAGAAAATTCCCTTAATTTTCAAAGCTATTTTAGATAGTGTGAAAAGGTTGTATTTTATGTAAAAAAAAAATCAAAAATAACCATCTGTTCTCAATATTTCGGTTTCGAAATCCGAATAGGGAGTCAGAATCGAAACTTTTTATATTCAGGAAAAAAACGTAAAATTAAAGGGGATCGACATAGAAAATCTCAATGTTTTTAAATCAAGCAAATCCTGAAAGCGACTCCGGATTCAGAATTAGCTACAAAAATCGATTTGGAACAGAGCAATTCACACTATCACATACTAGCTGCCAAAAAAATTAGCATGAAATAAATTAATAATTTTGAATATAAAAACAAACTTATATATTTTCAAGGAACTGCACGGCTCGCCGAATGGCAGAGTGTAGAGTACCTCCGATTTTTTTTTTTTTTTTTTCAATATGATAATTTGTGATGTCATAAGAAAAGTTCAACATTTTTTGAAATCGAAAAAACGCAGTCCATCCCTCAAAACGGCAAAAAATGGATTTGAAGTGGAAAAATTTAGGAGCTCCATTCCTTTTTTTTCAAACTGTTATTTTCTTTTGAGGCTTTTAGCACTGACAACGAAATTAAAATCGGGGGACAGATCTAGTTTCGGTTATGTAATCATCGAAAATTGGGAATAAAATAATTATAAGTTAGGAACCCCTAATTGATTTTCAAAATGTGAATGCCATATTAAAGGTAATCTAATAAGATAAGTATAATACTGATCCACAACGGTTTAAAATCCATGCTATAGTTTTCAATTTCAGACTAACTTCTTTTCAAAAAAATTTTATTTTTTGCAACATACATTTTTATTGATGTATTAAGAAAGCACTATCTATGTTCTTTCAAATGTTGTGCTATTCAATGTTGGTTTTTCTTTGCCAACACAATTTTTGAAGGGAGACAAATAAACGAGTTCCAGAAATTTTGAAACTTATCGGCAATAACGAAAATGGCAGAAACAACAATAGCAACAACAACAATACTAATAAGTTTTAATAAAAACTTAATTTGTTTCCTTTCAAAAATTGGATTGGCAAATAAAAACCAACATTGAATAGCACATGATTTGAAAGGACTTATGTAAGTAGAAATTTCTTAATGTATTAATAAAACTGCTTGTTATTATACATATTTTGCAAAAAGAATGGTTTTAAAAAAAAAAAATTGGTTAGAAATTTAGAAATAGATATGTAGATATTAAATAGTTTCTTGATATTGCTCTCAAAGATTTTTATATGGAAAAGCTTCATCGAGCTTAAGCGAATTCGGCAATGGAATTTAACTAAAAATTATGGGAACTTGAGAAAATAAAAGAACCAAATATATAGGATGATGTTTTGCTTAAGCATCGTATGTAAAATGGACAAGCTAAGAACTTAACTTATAACTAGATTGATTTTCAATTGATTTTATTATATTGTGATTTTTTATGATTGTGAGCCGTTATATTCAATCCTTACTTTATCTAAGAAAATGTAAAATTTTTTATGATCTTGCTAATCAGTTACTTCTTATTCGCTTTGCAGACCGTCATTCTCTGTCAAAACATGATTGCTTGTCATAAATCTGAAAATTTCAGTGAAGCCAATGAATTTCGTCCTGAACGCTGGATTGATCAGGATGGCAACTTCACAGTTAACGTCGAGAGCTCATCAATTGTTGTGCCATTTGGTATAGGAAAGCGCACTTGTCCTGGCAAACGATTTGTAGAAATAGAAGTCAATTTGCTGTTGGCTAAAGTAAGCGGATTCAATTAGTAATTGCCAACATTTTAATGTAAATTGTATTTTTTTACTATAACCCATAGTTGCTGCTTGCGTTTGATATAAAATTTACACGACCGTTGGAGACAGAATTCGAATTTTTACTTGCGCCTAAAACGCCGCTACATTTAGTGCTTAAAGATCGTGTGCTCTGAAGGCAATACAGTTTTTGCGGCGCTGCAGGAAACAAAGATGATTCTCCATCTACAATACATAACTTGTTGCAATATGGATAGAAATGAAAGACTGTTTTGTTTATTTTTTAAATTAATTTATTTCTATACAGACATTTTTTGTACAGCTAATAAGTAGAAATGATATATTAAAATGTTTTATTAAAAATAATTAAGTAGAATACTCCATATTTTTTATGAATTAAGCCTTCGTTTTCATTTAGCTATTTGTTTTTATTTCGAATTTAGTCATAATATCAGAACCGTTTCCAGTGCAGTAGTAACTGTACACAGTATCTGTATCTAAATTGTGTTACTCTTCGTTGGGCAGTAATTACCATCAGCCGAGAATACTAACATTCTAAACTGATGTTAGTGACTGCACATCCGAGTATAACAACAGCTAAAACAAAGGCAATTAACATCCAGAGCAGTGGAAAACAGCAACGTCAACGTCAACAAACCTTCATCAACACTTGTTGTTCGTTGTTGAACTGAGAGTATAAACAACTTTATTGTAGAAATAAACTGTACACGTACTCTTATTTGTTTGTGCTTGTGCTCTTGGCCAGTGTTTCTGAAATGTTGTGACGAAAACTTAATGTGATGAGGAAGCTTTTTGGTCGCTAGCTTGTTTGAGTTAATATGTATTTATATTTGTCCAACGGGAACATACAAGAACCATCCAAATCACTTGTTTCTTCAAGTATCGGCGCACAGTGGAATTTCGTGGCCATAAATAGAATAAAAACAAAAGGGTAGCAATTTAACATTTTTCAAAACAACCATCGGTTAATACTTAGGGAAGGTAAAAAAACTATAAAAGTTCAAAATTATCAGAAGGCAGTTTCCTTCAAGGGAGGCAAGCAGGTAAGGTGGTATTTTCCGCCTTTTCATCCCCCTTGGGATAAAAGATATAAATTCAAATGCTTTTCAATAACAGAAGAGATAAGCGTTCTAAACTGTTTTTCTCCAAGAACTTGTAAACTATCAAGTCTTTAGCATTTTTGAAATCAGCATTGACAATTTAATGGAAATTGATACCCATTTTGAAGAAAAAATTTCAACTGAGTCCCATCATTGTATGGGAGGTGGGAGTAGACGGATTTTTTTCATATTCACAAACTTCTTCTGTTTTAACCTCAAAAACTTCTTTACCAAATTTAGAGTGTCTAGCACTATTATTACTATTTATGATTACCATTTTTGGGCTTTCTCTGATAACTTGGAAACTATGAAAGATACCGCACAGTCTATAACATTTTTGAAATCAGCATTGCGATTCTCAATCACATCCCACATATGTATAGGAGGTAGGCGTTCCAATGGACTGATTTTTTTTATGTTCACAAATTTTTGTTGTTTTAATATGTATCAAATTTCAAGAGTCTAGCGCAATTATTATTATTTGTGGTGGAAAATTTTTGATTAATATTTTTTTTATCGAGCTAATAATTTTATATTAAAAATATTTCTTTTATTGAAAACAAAAACTTAACCATTTTTGGCTACAGCTCTTTATTCAGTTTCACTCACTAACTTTGTTTATGTTGTAGAATTTTGTTGCACCTTTTTAAATAAAAAAGACTTAGCCAAAGAGAATAACTCAGAGTCAAATAAACCTCCATATTAATGAAAAACCATTTAAAAAAATTTTTAGTTGTTTTGCTTTTTAGCAATTTTTAATAATAACACAGTGTAACAAATTTGAAATATTTATATTGCAACAAAATAACTACGGTATAATCCTGAAAGAGAATGTTGCAAAAACTTTCTTTTACAAAATTTTTATAATTTTTTTTTTCAGCAAGAATACATCAGAGCTTGAAATTTCAATCTTGAGGAAATTACCTAAAAAGAAGTTAAGAATCGACCCAAGTTGGCCATGGATTTTAACATATCCCCATCTAAAATTAAAGACAAAAAAGTTTATGAATATTATGGAGAAAATCACGGATAAGGATTCTGAATATTTATAAAACTAAATTCGATTGAACAAACTTGAAATTTCATTGGAAGAATATTGATACCATGCCCACTCACGTAAGTTTAACAATTTGTATGTTCTATTATGTTTTATATTTAGGGCTACCAGATGGCATACTTTGTGCTACTTTTGCAAGGGTTTGCTACTTTGCTACTTTTCACTTGAAATCCACTACTTTTGGATGGTTTTGCTACTTTCGATGTTTGCATTGTAAAATAAAAGTTATTTAAAATATTGATTTAATTTTGCTGGGGTTTTTCGTAAGAGACGAGGACCTTTTTTTTTTTTTTTGTTTTTACTCATCAAAATATTTTTATGAGACTAAAAAATTTTTGTTTTCATTCGAAAATATAAACTACTTTTGTAGACAGGTAATTTGGTAGCCCTATTTATATTCATCATACATAAAGGGTGATTTTGTAAGCGTTTGGTTTTTTAAAATTGAAAAAAGAACAGAAAACTTGCAATAGCGAATAAAATATTTATTTGGAGCGATATATCAATCTCTGCCATTTACTTTTTAAAGATTATTTCATATAAATGTTGCCCGCGGCTATGCCTGAGGACGCCTGGCTCACTTTTTCCAACATTATGGCCGGTATCTCACCAATGGTAGCTGTAATGTTGTCTTCCAGGGCTGCAATTGTTTCTGGCTTGTCCCTGTATACGAGAGACTTCACGTAGCCAGACAAAAAATAGTCTAATGGGGTCAAATCGCATGATCTTGGCGGCCAATGGACAGTTCCAAAACTTGAGATTAATTCCTCACCAAACTCGCCTCTCAATAGGTTGATGGTATCTCGTGCCGTGTGGCATGTGACACCGTCTTGTTGAAACCATACGTCAACAAAGTTCAATTCTTCCATTTTGAGCAAAAAAATTCGGTAATCATCGCATGGTACCTTGCTCCATTGACGATGTAACATTGCGATTTTCATTATTTTTGAAATGGTACGGTCAAATATGTCGCCGGCCCACAAACCGCACCAAACAGTGCATTGGCAGGTCTTGAACTGTCTCTGGCTGCTCTTCAGACCAAATTCGGCAATTCTCTTTTTTGACGCACCCATTGACCCAAAAATGAGCTTCGTCGCTGAAGAAAATTTTTCGATAAAAACACATTTCTCAGTGTATCCCACCCAATCAACGATTGGGATACTCTGCTCTAGGCCATGTTGAACAGTAGAAAACATTCGTGACTCGAGCTGTGCTGTGCTTCTGTTTGTTGTTTACGCCATAGTCTCCAACAACAACAACACTTTAAATTCCAAGACTCTCTTTAATCCAATTCGAAATTCGAACTTCGAATTCGGGGTGCGTTCGAGTTTGGTGTCAGAGAACAGAGTAGATGAGTAGAAGCCAGTTATTTGTTGTTGAAACTCAATAGCAAACAGTTGACGGTTTTAGTGTCGGAACATCGTCATCGTAGTTTTCGTCGTTGACGTTCAGTGTAGTGAATATTGTAAACTAACGCCTTAACCAGTGCCTTCTTTCGTGTATCTTAACATAATACAGTAGTTGTTGTAGTTGTTTGTTTTTCAATTTGTGTATTTTTTTTATATTTTTTAACATACGATAATTATCTGAAGCTCCTCTTAACAATCTGAGCTAAAAAAAAAACTGCACTTGTGAATCACTTGAGAAGCTTAGAGTGCACCAGCAATAAATTCCATACATAATAAAGTGTGTAACTTCTTTAAATCGTAAATAATCAAAATATATACATATGTACATTATAGTTTTTAAAATTTCTACATAACCCAAAATTATCGAAAGAGATACAGTATCTAAAAATTTAAATCCGAAAAAAAGTTTAAAATATTTTTTTTAGTTAAACTATTGCAATTATAAACGAGCCTTTGAAGAGTTGCGCCAATTTGTTAACAGTTGGTTTATATGTACATAGTTGCATGTGTAATGTTTAATAAAAGTCTAACAGTTGCATCTGTTAGCATACACCTACCTCCACCTACTATGACTTTCAAGTGTACCCGTATGAATAGCTTTTGTTATTAAAGAGACGAGAATTCACCAAAGTGGAGGTGATTTGAGGAAACGGGTTAATTGTACTACTTATTGCTTGAGAAAATTGTACGCTGCTGTGGTGCCCCACCCCATTCGTCAGCCAGATCGTGAGATAATGCGTAAATTGAGCTGAGGTAGCAGCCGTGAAGTAAAGTTTTAATTTGCGAATTGTCACATAAGCTCGATGTCGATGCTAGCGACAAAAGCGCACTTCGAAATCACATATGAATCACGCAATCATTTTGGCAAACGCCAGAACCTTTAGGGTTGAAATATCACCCATGACGTCGTGGGACGATTTATTGTTGACCACCGTCCTTGTTTTTATTGCGTTGTGTTTCGTGCTGTAATTCGTAAACAAAAGCAATGGTGGTGTCCATTGACAACGACAGACGAAAGCCCACCAGAACACCTGAAATGGCCAGGTCTAGTGCCATTTATCATACCAATGTACCCCATATCGTTGACACGCACACAAGTAACCACTGATGTAAGCTATAGGATACTTTCGTTTTTGTTGTGCTTTTGTTTTGATATTTTCCATTTATTGTGGAATTTAGCACGTGAATTGTGAAGGCGCGATTGAGAGAGATAGCAAAACTAAGAAAGAAAAAGAGAGAGAGAGCACTAAATTAAAATTAAACCTCAACTAACGAAACAGGTTTTTGAACATTAAATACCTGCATGCTTGGAAATGCTGAATATGTATAAGATATTCCAGTCTTTAACAAAAATATCTGGATTTGAACACAACAGCAGAAGCAGGAGAAATTTAAGTTTCCCTCATTGTTCTGTTCTGTTCAACATAAATCCTTTTATTATGTGAAAACCCTCCAGATATCCGTAAACTTTCTTAAGGATTTTAAAACCGCACCCAAAGCAACATCTATGCAATTAAGTCAATGAACTTTTACGGCTTAAACAACAGACACGCACACACGCACACAACGACGCATCATGTGTACTAAGACGCTCATTATCTGTTATCTACCTCGGATTAGACTGGCTGATAGGATAAGTGATTGTTGGCACGACTTTAGGTCTCAAATTGCGCAAAATTTTCGAATGCATCATAAAATTCGTACTGCTAAAGCATTTGCTTCCACTAGAAATAGGTGTGGCATCAGCGTCTGTTTGATTTTCGTATATTTTGTTATATCGTTTCATGCTTTGCCCTCTTTCGTTTATGGTCATTTGTTCTTTTGATGTTACGTGAGACTACGTGTTACGACTATTTGACACTTTTTTATGTCAGTCTTTAGTTAGTGTTCGTCCAAACATCAAATGCAACCGTAAACTACAAAGTTTTTCGACTTTTTAAAGCTAGTAGTTTTTTATGCTCTACAATGCTTTGAAAATGTTAAAAAAAGAAAATAATAAGGTAAACAAAAATAGCCCATTAATAAATAACGAATTTTGAACCTTTTAGATCAGAATAAATAACTTAATCGATCAGATTAAAGTTGTTGCGAGAACTTACTGAAATCCTAAATGTTTCAAACTTCAGCTCTGATTAACTCTTCCACATCCTACTTAAGTAGTTCAGAATTTTAAAGTGAGACTTGGCCTGGGAGTAAAAATTTAAGCACTAAATAAAAAAGTGGTGGACAGAAGAGACTATTCTTCTTTATCATCTATAAGATGTTCCGAAACCAAATGAATATCTCATTATTAAACCTTTTCTTTAGCCCTCAATATGGTTGACATTGATATTACGAGATCACGACTCTAGACGATCTGGTCATACCGGTTCAATCGGGCTAAAAGCGGACAAATAATGTAGTGTTCGAAATACTTTACTCTTGCTGATCTTTCGGCTGTCTATTTCGCTCTATACGCTCGACACCGTTTTGCACCGACACAACGCAGAGTGCTTAGACGTTTTCATAGTCCGGATTTCCTCTCGCAGCACTCGCGAATTCCATTCACCCATCCCTTTTGCATCACACCAGTGCTCAATGGAATATCGCTATAATACGTTTTTTGACAGCTCGATAGAATTACGGAACAGTCTCTCTGCGAATATTTTCCCCAACAGCTGTGTTATCGGTTAATGCAACAACATTGTTCACCGACACTATTCTCCTGCTCTCTAGTCTTTTTACTTTTCTTTAAACCAACACAGTGTATTGCAATTATAGGGCCCACCCATCACCTGAGCTTTGGGCTTAGAAAATGGCTAAAAAAACAAAAAATGCAAAAATTATCAACTGCACCTTTGCCGAAAATTTCTATAAAAAATTGAAACTTGCGGAAGTGCCCCTGCGGCCAAAGTACCATCCAATTATGAGTGTAAAAGACGATTTTGAAGCGTCATAAAGTACAAACGGGCAGATAAATTTCGCTTGAAAATAATACAGGACGGCGAAATACATCGGTCAAATCTTTATTTGTTTTTTATTTAAGCGCTTGTTCTCATGGAAAAACAAAAATTTTTCAAGTATTTTTAAATAAAGAAAAAGAAAATGAGACCAATTTATGGTGCTTACTCATTATAAACCAAGGACTGTCCCAATACAGAACAATATTCTGTAAAATTTTCATATAAATCTTTCAGATCTACTTAGTGTAATCTCTGGGTGAAAATTTTTCCTGGCGTCAAATAAAGAAAATATGTAAATTGTGACGAAAATGACAGTGGAGAGATGGAATTATATTTCGACTAGCTATTTATAGCTTTATCTCTTGTAGAGCTGATAGGCTCACAGAAATTTGAAAGCATAGAAATTAGCAATCTAAATTACATTTCAATTGATTGCAATTTAGTGTAATTTGGAGGTGCTGAGCTCGAGCCAACCAACCATCAGAATTTGGCCTCCACGTAAGCCTTTCGAAAAAAACGTTTAATAAACCGGTAATTGGCACGGTTAGGTGTCTGAAGAAAAGTTGTTCCTCATGAAAAGCCAAAAATTATTTCCACTTACACTACCCCTCCAGCACCACTCCATAGCTCCCTATGGATCATTTCAAGACTAAGAAATTTTTCAAACATAGAAAATTATAAAAAAAAACATATGAAAGAAAAAACATAAAAAAAGACTTATTTTTGAATTTCACTGGAACGCAGATAAGTCTTTGGAAGATTTATTGTTTGAGGACGCCGCATAATTTTGTATGAGAAATATTTTTGCCTTATGTCGTTTGTCCCATAAGTACATTTTTCCCGAAAATTTTACTAAAATCCACTATAAGAGGTGTTACGCAGTGCTGCTGGAGAGGTAGTGGAATGAAAAATTCTTTGTGTTTTCATGAGGAACAACTCTGCTTCAGACTCGAAACGAAAAAAAGTCGTAGAAGAACATTTGTAGCCATCCTAATTAACGTTATCTCGAAACGCTGACGTGTAGGTCAAATTCCGATAGCAGATTAGAGCTCAGCGACCGACATCATTATTATTTTGTCATTTCAATTTAAGCTAAGACTTTCGTATTCGTAACTGATTTTTTTAACATTTTCTTAAACAATTAAAAAACTTATAGATATACGTAATTAAAATGCAAATTTAAGTTTTATGTTTAAAAAAGTTCCTCAAAAATTCACATCATTATCTTACACAAATGATTTTTATGTATGGGGCATTCTACGCCAATTTGAACACCATATTGCTTTGGCATCTCTGATTTTTTTGGAATTTCATTTTTCTTTTAAAATTGGTTGAGACTAAACTCCATAACTTTATTTTTGAAGCCATTTAATAGTTAAAAAACTTTATAAAATTAAGTAATTTTTTTTTAAATGCTCCAGGCTCCGCTAATAAGCGACCAAATTAATTTTTAAACGTAATTTCCATGCTTTTAGTTATCCGTGTTTAAAAATATCTGAAAAACAATTATTATTTATTTCCGCACAGATAGCTTAAAACATGAACATTGAAAATTCAAAAAAAAAAAAATAGATCCCATTGTTTGCACATGATCTGAATAGACTTAAAATTTGGTAAATGAATTCGAGTTTCTTACAAAAAATTTCCAAGTAAATTGAAAATCGCTTAGTAATTTTGTTCTAAAAAATGCTTCGATATTTTTATATAAAGTTTTAAATACGAAAAGTTTTTTAAAAAAATAAATTCGGTCGACTGTTTTCGAAAAACTTATATATCTTAAATAGCTTGAATAAAACCATGGAGAGTAGTCTCAACCAGTACTAAAAGTAAAATCAATTTAGAAAAAAATTATTGCTGCAATAGCGAAATATTGTTCGATTTGGCGTGGAATGCCTCATACGTATATACTCGTATAGACCTATGTACTCTAACAAATATATGCCAGCCAGCAACTATGATAACAATAAGTTGAATTAACATCACAATTCTAGACCTTGACACCAAACACTTAAACGGCAATCGTAAACGAGAAGTCAAAAACAATTGTACAAAAGTTTTAAGTAAAAACTATGTATGACCATATTCTGACATCGTTACGACTGAATGCGTGCTGATACTAAAAAATATCAATTGCAACAAATTTTGTTACAGTTAAAATTCCAATAACCATATTGAGATGCCCCAATTTAAATGAAAAGTACAAATACCTTTCCTTACTATGGCTCTGTCGAAATACTAAATACTTTAATTCGCTAATAAATCGAGCAATTGACCTAAATATATCGATGTTAGATCAACGCAAACTAAATTGCTAAATTAATAAAACAGTGGGAAGATAACAGATCGCATACAATCTCAAGCCTAATAGTGTTGGACACATTGAGCACTTGTGGTCTTTTGGAAATAAAAACTTACATGCAGCATACTATCCGAAGTAATAGACGTTAACCATCTGTTACGAATATGAGTTATCTGCGTACAATAGGTATATGTATGCCATATTTGGTAATTGAAAACTAATGTAAAATAAGATATACACTGCAGATCAATTGACCACACATAATATACATACATACATTTTGCGAACGTTAGATCAATATGCTATATATAATATATACAAAAATGTTGCTTATAAAATTTCTGAATTTTACTTTTAGAAATTTCTCGTATGGAAATGTCGCCATCTGATGAATCAGCAGCGTATCCCAGTGGAGGTTCTAAGAAAGCTTTATACTCGCTTGTTGCCATCAAACTCATTGAGCTAGTAAGTTACTCCATTCATGGCGGAGCAATTTAATTTTAATTAATTCCGCATTTAATTTTTTTTAGTGCCTTCTCATATGCTGCATTGGTTTAGTCGATGAACCCGCTGCGAACGCCCTCCATCGTGTCTTCATTACGCCACGCGTTGTTGCACTGTGCTATGTGACCTTTGGCTGCCTGATCGTTTATACATCCATTTACTTAATTATGGCAATGTTCGGAGATGTGTACGTAACTTGAAGTTAATTGGTTTATCTTGGTTTATATTACTTATTGTTGTTCTCTTTTCCAGCACACCATGGCGAACATCGACACTGTGGTCGCTTGTCGGTTTTATACTTTTTGTGGCAACAACCATTCTATTGTTCCGTGATTGGGGCACAACTAAGGATCGAAATTATTGGCATCCAAATATGCAACGCTTAGACCTGGTATTAGCTTGTGCGGCAGTGTCTCTGGTTACATCCTTAATATTTCTCGTTGACGTCTTAGTAACCGCACGTTTCGGAGTACATGGTGACTTGGAGTAATAGTAATAGTAACTTCGATAACAAAATTTACATTTTTTTAAGTCAAATTAAAGTTTTTCAGATTGAAAATTGTTGGCTCCATTTTCAATTTGTTTCTTTCAACTTCCTTACACACAATCGACGGTATCTTACCATAACCATTAAATTAAAAAACACTATTTCTATAGCTTACGGTATAGATGTATTTATCTTTTTGCCAGAATTAAAATTTCTCTCTTTCGAACTCAAATTCTGCTCTGAAATTATTAATAAAAAATTTGAATTATAATTAAAATCGATCGTTCTTAAGACAACTACAATATATACAAAGAAGTAATCTCTTATTTAAAAAAAAAAATCAGTTACACATAAGAATCGAAATCATTATAGCTATATTTGCCATGCAATTGTTTAATAATGTACAAAAATATATTTAATTTAACACGTTTGTAATTTAGAGTAATGAGACACATATCACTTAATACGTATGTATTTTAATAATAAATGTTTATTTAATGACGTATTGTTGTTATTGTTATTCACAGCATTATGATATATAACAGCCTGATATGTAGCAACAGCTCTGGCAGGTATCATCTGTGGCAACTTTGCTGTCGAGTTATGTGAACTTAGCTACTGTCTTGAGAGAGTGACTGTAAAAGTTGATTTCGCTATTTAGCCAAGCCTCAATACTTAAAAATTTGGTCCTTTTATAATTGATCTTAAGAACTGTTGAATTCACTTCCATGTTGAGGGCATTGCCCATTTTTGATAAATCATTGAGCCAGTGCGCAAGGAGACATGCATATCGACAGCTTAGTTCATATGCTGCAGTGCACTAGTTATCCTCCATCGAAGATCGCTGTCAGGAAGTCGATGAAGTGCCGCATCCAATTACTAACATAAAAGGAACTGGAGCCTTTTTTAACACCAATGTGGCTTGAAAAAGTTCGGATAGTTTTCCTTGTTGCAAATCAGATTTGGATTTTATTATAGCGATGATCTTTTCCAAAACACCTATATGCGAACGTAAGACGACTCATAGGTGATCTTTGTGAAAAGTTTCGAAATTCTTCTAGAAGTTAACAAACATCAAGTGCAGATCAGCTCTATTTTCAGCATTTTATTCAATGATGGTTTGGACTACGCTGATATTGTCTATACAGTATGATCCTGGTCGAAAACTCGTGGCCGTTTCGCAAAATCATCAAATAAAGATCGTCATCACGGAAATCGGGATGTAAGGAAAGGAAAAGTTTCAAATTCTCAAAATTTCACTCACGGGGTTTCGTCGTCTCGTCCTTAGTAATAATATCAAAAAAAAGATAAGGAAAATCGCAAAGAAAAAAATGTGGGCTTAAAAATAAATGAAATTGATTAAAAACCAAATCGAAGTTTTCGTTCACAATTAATTAAAATAATTTCATATAAATTTGGCCAAATTTCATGTAAAACTGTTGAGATTTTTAGCAATTAATCGTCGTTGGTTTGATGAACGTTCCATTTTGTATTTTGAGTGAATTTTCTTTGAGAATAATTTTTTTTTTAATTTAATTTTTTAATGATTTAACCTATAAAAAATTTAAACTAGAAAAATCTACTAAGAAAAATTCTAATCAAATTTAGTGAGGTTTTTCCTCGAGTAATAAAGCCCTCAATAGATGATTGAGTTCGGCAAAAAATTAGGAATTTATAAATCCAGCAAAAAACATTTGTATTGAATTACCAAAACATTAGTTACATATGTCAGCAGTGTGGCAATGTTTTGATTATATTTTGCAATAATGTGAGCTCAACTGTAATGAAATCTTTATGAATTTCATTCATTTTCTCTGCTTACAATTTAGCTAACATTATTACTAAGGATTGGCAGTTACATCAATGACAACCCTTCTTCATCCTAAAAACTCTTCTAAAGTTAAGAGCACTTGACTTAAGTAATACGAAAATTTCGCAATGAACCGTGTAAATAAACATCCTTCATTTGATTTCTACTTATTTTATTCTGCCTGCAAACCATAAAAACACTTTCATTTACACACATTTTACAGCATTTATTTATCAAATTTTTTTTCTTTTTTATTGCTTTAGTGCAAATCCTAAAAATTTTACAAAAAGAATGACACCTCATTTGCCAAAATGGTTTGAGTAGAAACGATGCAATTGCATTTCAAACTCATTGATAGTTGCAATGCAATTGTTTGCAAGAACTTGCGCCTAAAAGCAGCAATATATTTTTGAAAAATTTAACAAAACTTGTAGCATACATATGTGCGCATGCTGGTTTCCGGTCAGCTGCTACTAGATTATGTCGGCCTGATACTCGATTGACCAAAATTAATTTTTGGCGCAGCCCCTGCAGTGGCAGAGAACTCAAAAATATACCAATGGATATGCAAAACCCCAGGCCAACATGAACTGGCAGCAAGTGGATTTTGTGCTTAGATATTTTTAATTATGCAATATCTCCGCTATTACTGAACTTATTTTGATGAATGAGATGTCATAAGATTTGATAGATGTTGAAGATTTTTATTATGTCATTAGTAGTTTGAAAAATTGCCAATAGATGGCGCTGTAAACAAATTAAATGCATGAATCGCTATAACTCGAAAACGAATTGACGGATTTTGTCGATATTTTGTGGCAAAGTAGCTAATGTTTAATACTTTGATTTGCCATTTTGTCAATTTTTGAATTCCATCTATGTACACGCTCATTTCTCGGCTAATACTGACTGCACGGATTTTATTGAATGAGGTGCCATTTGCGGTGTCATACATATATGTATGTATGTTTGTACCGAAGTGCAAGACACTTAAAAATTTGCTTATAATTTTTATTTAAACAGACCTGCTGCCCCAATTGTGCATAAGTATTATTTAAAGGCAGATGGCTGCTGATAGTCAAGACACAAACCTAAACACCAACAGATTTTAATACCTTCATTCAGACAATAAACAGCTCTTAAACCACTAAACACAGCCGCGCAGCAAAGAAACGTCAAAACTGTAGACGATTTGCACTCTCGACTTGGCCAAAATCGAATTCATTTTGTTGACGTCGCCGAGTTCCGACGTTTGGTTAAACGCAAAGGTACTGATTTCCACGGCACCCCGACCAGAAAGAAGAAAAGCAACAGGCTGCGTACCAACAAACAAAAGTAAGAAAATTCAGTTGATTAGTCGATTCAACGACATAATTGAAGTGAAATTCATTGCAGTTCTTATTTTTGCAGGGGTCATACTCTGGAAAAATGCGTCAATTAAAGGGTAAAGTAAAAGAAACACGAAAACAGAAAAAGGAACGCAAACTGGAAAACATTGCTATACAAAATAACTTCAAGACCATAGTTCTGCCAGCGATGGGCGTGCTTGCCCTGCTTATCATCGTATTTGTCTATGTCAAAACACGGCCCGCAATTGAAGCGTAGTACCGCTGAATAATTTCCACTTTTTTGTTACCGCTAACGATTATGTACTTCGTCGATCCAGTACTCTATAAGAGAAATCAATTTTTTAAAAAATGTATAGTCTTAAGTTTAAAAATCTTTTCAATTTTGTAAAAGTGCTCTCAATTTAAGTTTATGTAGCCCTTAATGTACGCGCTATGGTGCGCTTGATTACTTTTTACTATGTATAGTTTAAGAATAAAATGAAGCGATCACAAAGTACATGATCGTTAAATGTAAAGAAATTGGCTTCATTTGTAGGATTTGTCGTTTACTTAAAAATCAAGTCTAATACTGTTTTAATTAGTCGATTTAAAGCACTGTATGCTTTTAAAAAATATAATTTAATTAATTTTATAATTTTCACTCTTTTTAAAACCTGAGCTCAGTAAAATATTTTAATAGTTAGAATGGAAATTATAAATCTTACTCAACTTATCTTTGGTTCGACAAAAAATTCCCAAATTCAAAAATTTTGTCTGTCGAAAATTAAGATCTGCCACATGCCAACGGATTCCATGATACCAAGCGGTTAATGATCTAAAGTACATTTTTTGGCAGACATTTTAGGTGGGTCATTCTATCGAATAAAAAAGAATTAGTTTTAAATTATTGACAGTTTTTAGTTAAATATTTTTAATCCAATTTAACTAAAAATGCTTTTAATGATATAAAAATCTCTTAAGCCCTTTAAAATGGATATGGGAATTTTAGTTTATATACAAATCTGTTTCAGTTAAAGGCAAACCAAGCCGATACCATTATCGGTGTCTAGTTTAGAATTTCACAACTGATTTCAAAAGTTTAGTTTAGTTTATCGATAGGGCACCAAGAACGTATTGCGTAATAAATACTTTATCAAGCTGT
This sequence comes from Tricholauxania praeusta, assembly GCA_949775025.1. Lineage (NCBI taxonomy): Eukaryota > Metazoa > Arthropoda > Insecta > Diptera > Lauxaniidae > Tricholauxania > Tricholauxania praeusta. The sequence continues at coordinate 49,180,180 of OX459028.1, forward strand.
ATTCCAGAATTTTAAAAAATGAGCAAATAGCAATCTATTTATTACGTATTTTCTACTTAACCAGCTGCTCAAATAAAACTATATAACCTGTTCATTAAGAAACACAAATTATGCACATATATTAGCTTAGGAAAAGGCTGCAAAAAATTACGTGTATAATATTAATGGTAAAAGTTTTCAAGAAAGATATTGTATACAATAAAATTAACTAGCAATGATTGTCTTACACACCCCTATTCCTATGAAAGATATTAAAAATCAAAGGTAACTAGAATAGTTCTACGTTATCTATTAACCGGACTTAAATTCAGTTTTCAAACAACTTTTGACTCATTAACGAAAAATCTTTGTTAACCAACCTTTGACATTGAACATCATGACAACAGTAGAGCTTGTGTGATTCAATATTTTTTATGAAAAATTGTCTTGTTTACATTTGAGTGAAGTTCTCCTTTGAAGATTTAAATGATGCCCAGCAACGAGTAAAACTCATTCGAGTTTTTTCCAAACAGATTTCGTCACATAACTTGAACTGTGACACAGATTGAAAATCAATCTGCATACAAAAATTTCAGCCGCCATTCCAAATCGTTTCAACTACATTTTCATGATATTCTGTATATCAAAACTAATGAATGGTTTTTTCTTTTTGTTTGCTAACGTATACCTTTAAAAATATATTACAAATTTTTGAAGCCTTTGCAACGCTAAAATTGACCAAATTTAAAGAAAACTAAAATAAAAAAGCTTTTTAATTTTGTATACAATTTTTTATATTTATTATAATTTTAATCACATTTCTATTAAATTGTTAAACTATATTCTTTATACAAATAATCAAATACAAATTATTAAAATAAATTATGATATTTAAATAACGTCACAAAAAAAAAAAAAGACACAAAACAATGACTTGCCACAATCGGCAATTGGTGGCATACGATATACGTTAATACAATACATATGAATACAAGAATTAAGTATGTGAAATAAGTTATTACAAATACTAATACAAAAAAAAATAATAATATTATGTTATTGGTTTATATACCCTATTTGCAAGAATATGAAATCAGTCAAAAATGTTTTCGGACTATGGAGTCAGTAAAAATATGACGCTTATGTTCCAGCACACAGCTGTTGACACTCGCTTAGCAACTCAATTTTGTTATTCTAATTAAAAACAAACGTTAGTTCTTAGTCGTTTGCAAACAGTTGATTGTGTGTCGCAATATTTCGAGTGCCTTTTCCAAGCTAAATATTTGTCGGATCTATTTCCTATATTTATTTTGTATGTATGAAAACTTTGCAATACAATTTCTTAAATAATATTTACTCTAAAATGCTGTATTATTTATATAAACATAGATATATTATGTATATAATATATGTATATAATTGTATATATATATTCACTATAATACACATTCATTTATTCGTTACATACAAACTATCACAATCTTACGCTACATTCATTCTATAATCGCGCGCTATGTCACTCATAAACACATTTTTCTTAAATTATATTTTATAACTTTTCTGTTACGTATATTTTTGTATTTGCTTGGCGATTGCGATGTGATTTAATGCCACAAAAATGCTTAAGCAACAAACTTTCCTTATTGCTATTGCAAAAAAAAAATTGTTATAATGCGAAAGTTTCTACTCAAGTCTTTTTAGTGCATTTTAATTCATCACTAATTGGCGGACTTTTTTTTGTTTGATTGCAATGGACTTCGACTACTTTTGCTTAATTGAAGTTCATTAAAATTAATGTCGGGCAAAATTTTAAATAACGTTTCCCAAAGTTTGTTTCGTAAGAGTGCTAATTGTTCTTACTTTTTATAAAACTTGTTTGCTTTTTTTACTAAATAAAAAAATCACAGAAAATCGGCACAAATGCCACCGAACCATGTCATATATAATGGCAACAAATACACTAAAAGTGCTCGTCGCAGTGACATTGGAGCAGTTCTTGAATTTCCGCTACCCTTTGATTCATCGTGATCCACACCCTCGTCGAGTTCATTAGTCTCCTGCTCATGGCTTGTAGATGTGCCACTACCACTTATAATTTTAGGGCGTGATGTGTGCGTTGATATCGTATTACGATCTTCGTCATCTTCGTCTTCATCATCGACACGTACTGATGGGCGTTCAGTGTCTTCTAAACCTGGTTTGTGATTGGGCGTAAATGGACTGCCACCGCCAAGACCAGAGCCTTCTTCTTCGTCATCTTCATCGTCAACACCTCCACCTGAACCAGAACCACTGCCGTAGTATGGCTCTTCTGTAAATTAAAAATAAAAAAAAAATATTGGATAAACATTGGGAAATTTTTGTAAAAGCTTATAATAGAATATAATAGAAACCGGCGCGCACAAATTAAAAAACAAATAATAATTTTGTTTTCAGAAGCACCCATTAAATTTGGTAGTGAATGATTTCGATAAGATAGTTATTTTTAAAACATAAAAAAGTGTGTTTTTGATCGATTAGACTCACAATCTAGTGATCGAAAAAAAGAAAACATTTGCATTACCTTGGTCACTCCAATCTACATCTTGTCCATTGTGTGCATTTCTTAAATGATTAATTACATCTTTCAGGTAATACAATTGTGCTGTTACAGAAGCTGTTTGTCGCGCTGTCGCAGGATTTCCTGGAAATTCAGGATTTCTACCATGTTCGGTGGTAACTGAATGCATATATCTAAAAATAAAATTTATAATTAATCATTTTTCTCATAAGTAGATCAAATATTTGCTTTACCTATCGATAGTATGGCCATTCCAACACATGTTATCGGCATCAGATGATACAGCGATCTCTTCGTTACTACAAATCTGATGTGGTAAATTCGACCAAAACTTTTTCGATTCTTTTATGCGCTGCCGAATTTCTCGCACAACTTTATCTAAAATTGGATCACGTCCTGAATAGTCATTGTCATCGCTTTTGCGATTTTGCTGCTGTTGCTTCTTTCTATTCCTGCGACCACCTCCTCCTTGGCCGGATGTCTGGCTTCCACTGCCACGCGTATCAATCGATTGTTCTTCAGTAAATTGATGTCCTCCCTCACGTGAGGCTGGTTCAGCAGAACGCTTTTCACGCAACACAATAGCATCATCCAACGAAGCATCAATGTCAAGTATATCACCGTCAGACTGATCTGAGTGCGATTGCACCAACGAACGCTTCATGATCACATTTGAATCAGATAGAGATTGCAAAGTAGCAATATGCTTTGGATTCAGTGAGCGCTTTTGACGACCAAGTTCTGGTCTACCACAGCCTTGAAATACTCGATTTGTGATATCACGTCCGGCGTCCTGCAATATGAAATAGAAGAGAATAAAAATTATTTTACTTTTTTTTTGGAGTGATAATGCCAGATCGTGTAAAATTGTATATTAACTATGGGAGGTGCCACGACCTTTTTTCGAAATTCACCAACTTTTGTCTGTTGCTAGACCAAACCATTTCTTGTATTTGTGTGAAATTTGGTTTCACAACTTTTAATAATTCTCTCAGTATAGCGTTTCAAGGTTTTTGTTTCTATGGAGGGTGCCACGCCCACTTGTCGAAATTCGTGAAATTTTTGATTAGAGCTCGTCTAAGTTTTTTCTAGTATTTTTGAGAAATTTGGATACACTACATTAACCCAGCCAGCATTTTATGAAATTTCCGATCACATTCGAGTCTTTTTCGACTCCTCTGTCTGATTAAAATGATCATAAATGCGCTCATTTTCTGATCATAAATGATACTTTTGTCGGGAGAAAATGGCACCCTATCCGCGACTCTTTTTGAAGAGTCGTTTATGAGCCGTTTTTCTGATCAGTTTCTACATTTCTAATCATTTGCGAGTCTTTTACGATTCATATTTTAGTCATATATCTTATCACTTGCGTGTCTTTTTCGAGTCATATTTTAGTCATATTTCTAATCATTTGCGAGTCTTTTCGAGTTATATTTTAGTCATATTTCTAAGCATTTTCGAGTCTTTTTTGAGTCATATTTCTAATCATTTGCGAGTCATATGACTTAAATTTTTGCGCATTCACATTCCTTCACGTGTCCTTGCCTTTATTTTCACCACCATCAGCCCTACATGTATAATTTTACTTATTGTAAAAGTATGAGCTACAAAACAGAACACAATTCAAAATACATTTTCAAGAATAAGTTCTGAAATCATATTCGAATCATTACGTAGATCAAAAAGTGATAATATTGTTACGGTTTTCCTGTGCAATCAGTTTTAGATCATTGGGTAGATCGGAATGTGATTTTTGGAATTTTTTTTTTATTTCTTTTCTCAGTTATTACTTGTAATCACTTTTTGGTCATAAATAGTAGTCAAAAATGACTCGCATAGGTGATTTAAAAAAAAAATGATCATCTAAATGCTAGGTTGGAAATAACTCTCTCAGTATAACGTTTTAAATATTTAACTTATATGGGCGGTAGGCGTGTCCGTAAACCGATATCGCCCATTTTTAAGTTTGCGTGAAGGTGTAGCCTGTGCGCCGAATTTCATTCAATTATCTTACTTGATTTGCTTGTAATTGTGAATTCCACAGACAGACAGTCATGCAGTCATGCAGTCAGATAGACGGATATGGGTAAATCGACTCAGATGGTATCGAATATATATACTTTTCTATACCTGCCCGCGCATTCTATGCGTTACAAATGTAATGACAAAGTGAATATACCCTGAATGTAGCGTAAAAAAAGGGAATATTTATTACTATCACTACTAAAAAGCCTAAGTTTTATCGCCACTTTTATTAGCTTAAAGTTCAGCCACTAAAGAAGATATTCATTCCTGTCTCAAATTTCACATGTAGGATAATTCGAAGAAGCATTAAAAACACATATGCCTGAAGAGCATGCTCCACCCAAACCATCAGTAGCGGAAATAAAAAATTATTTTTTTGTAGAATTCCAAACGTTCAGCATACACAGACTAAATGACTTTCACAGTCCAATAACTTTCCAGTATGTACTATCATATGTGATGATAATAAATATAAATATAAATTGTTAATGAACAAAAAAGGTAAATTTTGTATTAAGTGATGTATTTAGTTGAACATTTATATGTATTACTAAAAATATTTTTAAGTTCTAGGTAACAGGATATACTTTCAATATTTCCAAAAAGATAATGGTTTTGAGACATAACAAATAATAAAATATTATCGAGCTCTAGAAAAAATAGTATTGGACAACTATTTAATTCAAAATGCTTCTCACATAGAAAAAGATAAAGTGAAATTGATGAGGAATCTGATAAAACACTTGTATGAAACAGGTTGACAGATTGGTTTATGTGTGCTACGACATTTGTATGATCTAGTTTAACAAGTGTAGAATATATGATTTAAGCCCTCTCCCTGCCTGCCCTTCATAATCAAAGTGACGTTGATATTGTTATCAGCATAAAATGCGAGATACCAAACACATTACCAATATGCAGCTCCAGCTAGTGTGTGAAGTAAACAGTTTATAGAGCAACTGCCAACTACTGTTTGAATTATGAGTTTGTTATCTCTGCCATATCAAAGAGTTCAATTGCATTATGTTTATTGTTTCAAAAGAAGATATAGTATGTATGATTACAAATTTGTAAATATATAAGTAGGTATGCCGATTTACGTTACTTAATGAAAACTAAAAATGTAGATTTTTTGCTAATGGCATGTGTGTTTTGATAAATTATTTAAATGAAGCAAAAAAAATCAATTTCTAATAACGTTGAATCGCGTATGCGTTAATTGATTCATTTGAATTTCAATAAAGCAAATGTTAGCAGCGGTAGCGCACATAAATTATAGATTTTTATTTTGGGTCTTAAATTGATCATATGTATAAGCATCGTCAATACACATATAGTATGTATGTACATAAATATGAGTGGGCAGAAATTATTTAAGCAAATTTTATTTGACTGACATCAACAACAAATCTATTAGTTATAATCATGGGGAGAGAAAATAGTTATTAACTATTTGGGTTTTTTGTCCACTTTAAATATATTAAAAGAATATTAATTTTTAATTATAACTTATAGGAAAAACGCACCCTGAAGACATCAACGCGTATTAGACTAAACTTATCGTTTAGTTCGGAATATTTATGGAAGAACAATATTAGTTTAATTTATGTTTACAGCAATTTTTTTTGCTTTTCTTATTTTGAAGAATAATGAAACTTAAAAAATTAAAATCACTGCTATCGTTATTGATCAATAATAAGCGTTATTAGAGATATTTTTTTTTTTCATATAACATAAATGCTATTTTTTATTTTTACATTTTTCGATCAGTAATTGAATTGATTGATAAATTTCGTTGGAATCCAAATTATTTTTATATTAATATATTTTAATAGAACTTTGTCAGTTTAACCTTTAGTTTACATCTTTAAAGATAATGAATGACCTCATTTTAAGCTTTTTCTCATCATGTCAAGATTTTGAAATATTCGAAAAAAAAACAGTTTTGGGACATTTTTAAAGTTATCCCATACTTGCAGTAAGTCATTTAACTGAATTCTGTTTAAAACAACAAAAGGTTATAACACAACCCAACACGAATTTTGTGTCTGGGTTCTAGTAGTCAAATTTTGATTTCTTTCACATAACTAATAAAAGACAAAATAATTTTATTAGTTGAAGTTTGCTTTTGTAGGAACCAGAACGAACTAAAAATGCGAAAATCATGGTTTTTCAACATATTTGAGGAAAAGTTACATCGAACATCGAGGTAACATTTTCTAACAAAACCATTAATGGGGTCCAAAAGAACTATTCTTTCTCTTCAAAACATATTTTGAGTTATATCGATGTCCTTTTTTTTCTCCGAAATATCGTCAATTCAAATTTATTGAGCAGGTCACACAAATATTCATAAGTTTCAGTAAGGCAAATTTGTAATAAACTTCAATGTACGACATTTCGGAGGAATAAAAATGATACCAATAAAATTTAAAGTAGATTTTGAAGAGATAGAGTTGTTCACATGGAATATGAATACACATTGTAGGTATTTATAATAATAATTTATATGCATATTACTCACCTGAAAATTCATTATTGCTTCAGAAATTTTAATATTAATAGGTTCTACAACCATAACGATATTAAAGGAACCCAATAATCTTTCAGCGACCTTGTCCATGGCTGATGCGAAATTGTCCCATTCTGTATCGAGTTCATTAAAGTAGTGCAAGCAACCTTTTACTACGTTTACACAGTAATTAGTACATGGATTTTCCGCATAGCCTTTACAAGCTCCACAATGTTGCATTTTAGTCAGAGCAGCGGTACAGTCAGCATTTAGTCGTCTCTAGAAAAAAAAATGTTAAAGGTAAATTTGAAATTTTTTATCAGAATGTTTAATACTAAAAATGACATACATTGACTAGCTTTTTTGTAATTTCTCCAGCAACCGCCAGTGCATGACCATATGTACGTGTGGCAACAAATGAGCGTTTTATTTGGACGGATAACTTATCAGGAACATCGCCAAAAGGTTTAAGTTCTTTCATATGTTCACTTACACATACCAAGTATCTGAAAATATGGAAAAAAAGATTTTAAAACTTTTCATTTATTTTTAGAAAAGATTCAGTGTTTATAAAAGTAAGTAGGTTTGCTAAGCACATACATATATATCTTTCTGTCCGATCTTTAGGTAATAATTTGAAAACCTGTGTAGTTTGCTTTAAGAGTTACGACTATTTTCTACAAATTTTTGCTCAATTTTTCTCCTCTTCTTCAGACAAACAAATCTTTTAAGTTATAATATTAAAGTAAAGCCAACTCAAGCTGCAACAACATTCATATCTTATGGCATAGTGATTTACCACAGCTTGATCGAAATACAAATCAAAGTAAGTTAAAAATTGTGCAATATCAGCTATAAAACATGGTGCAACTAAAAATGTAATAGGAGTAATTTGAGGAAGAATCACTTGCGGTTCACGCTGTCAGGCGTGTTAACAAATCAGAAAACAGTAACAAGTAGTTAGTCGTAGTGTTTAATTCTGATATTGAACCATACTACACGCTTATGATATGCTACTAAATTGATAGTCACGCTGTAATTTAAGCGAGTAACTGAAAATGATCTTATTCTTTACACACAATCAATCCACTTACTTTTCATCAAAGGCGTATTGCGCATTCAGCACCTGGAACATCTTCTGATACAATGTGTTAAAAAATTTGTCCATAACTACCAACAGGTCCACTCGTCCACGTGCATAGTAATTTTCCAATTCGTTGAACAGATCCGAAAAAACATAAGAGTTCTGTTGATATATGACTCCATATGTTCGCGTGAACATATTGTGAAATTCTTTCTTGGACTCGATCAACATGCTTTGAAAGATATCTGTAACAACAACAAAAAACAAAAGGAACATATTAGTCACTTAACCATAGCATAAGTTAAACAAAAGTCAAAGGGAAACCAGACAATAAATACAACAACAAAAATGATCTCGTTTAGTGGTGGCATTGGCGTCTTAATTTCTGTATGTAATCCCACCAATGTTGACAACTGCCGGGTTATGATGTATCAAATACTGTGTCTACGTGAGTCTTCCGCTGGTATAAACATTTTACAATTTCAAGAGGAAAAAAAAAAATCTTAAACGTAGGAAATCATGACATCCGTGATGCCACTTGAGCGTTTTATTTTGTGTAGTTGTATTATGAATAGAAGCCAACATGCGGGCTTCCGATTTCAACTGTTAGTGCTCGGAACACGCGACACGTTTGATCACGGTGCTCAAATGAAGAATTTCAATGAAAGTAGCAAGAGCACATTTTTTTTGGAAAATGCATGTTAGAAATTTCGTTGAGATCGAGGATCAGTAAACTTTAAGTTCCAGAGTTATTGGATTGCGCCTGACAGCCCAAAAAAAAAATTGTGTCGGCCAATGGAACAACGCACTAACATAAAATTCCAAGTTAAGTCAGGCCTAAATACCACAAAAACGTATGAATCGTTGCTAAAAATTTACGGCGACGAGTGATTATCCCAAGCAACAGTTTTTCGACTCGCTTAAAAGTTTTTGCAAAAAGGTTGCCTGGACGTCACCCGGAGAACCGAAAACCCAAAAAGCATGTCATACACCATCAAAAATCAAAGCAATACGGATCGCCGTCTACGATAGCAAGGGTTTCGAGCTTCACGAGTCTCCTCCAAGTCAATAAGTAACGGCAGTATTTTACCTTGAAGTTTGGTAGCAAGAACATATGCGGCCAGAATACAATGATCTGTAAAGTTGGTGCTTGTTGCATGAGAACGTACTCGTTCACAATGTCCAGCAAAAAATCATGTTTGCGTGTTTGATACGCCGCATTCACCTAATTTAGCACCATGTGACTTTTTTCTATTCTCGAAACTAAAATTGATGCTGAAGTTAGTTTTTTCGAGAACGTAAATACCATAGGAGAATACTTTGAATAATAAATGAAGAGTTTTGAAAAATATTGAATTCTTAAGGTTTTATGAGGAAAATTGTCGCACTGTGTTTTTCAAAATAAAAGGAATTATGTATAAGTATTTTGGCTATAGTTCACAAAATGATTCCGTTCCTATTAGAGGTGTGCCAGATCCTTTCTTAGCGAGATCGCTCGCAGTCTCGTTGCTCATATGCCAGATTAAGGTAAAATTTATAAGGACCATATTTTTATGAGTGCTCGAAGGACGAATAAATAATGAAAAATTTCTTTCTGAACAATGAAAATGTCAGCGTGGTATACCTAACCACTATGTCTGTAATAAATCTAGCAGCGGTGTCTATAGAAAAACTGCATATGGGAACAATTTCCGAGAGGAACTGAAATTCTGGCGGTTTATCCAACAACATCACCAGCATACCAAATTTGGGCATTAACCTTTGTTATAGGCACACCGTTGCTCCAAAGGTTCAAGCGCGACATGTTATAAAATTGCCATCATAGTTGCTAATGCAACAAAATGTTTGCGTGATGGTATTTTCATTTGTATGCTTTAAACATCAACAACAAAATACAAGAAGGTACGAGAGTTACTACTTCTCAAGTAGGTGTTGAAATTGAAGAAACATACGATTCTACTTGAACCGGAAGCTATCAATTGAAAAATTGTGCAAGGAATGAGGCTGGCACACTTACATTTGTTTTAAATTGAAGAGATACTTGAAAATAGTTCAACTACAGACTACAAAATTAAATCAACAAAAGTGGAATAACTTCGAAATGTTTAACTGATTTCATTTAAGTCGTCGTCAGACTTTGGAGCATACCTATATATATATATACGTCTGTATGTAGTACAAAATTTAGGCACTACACAAATCGTTCATTATAGGATCAAAATCAAACCATATAAGGAGATTAGTAGCAAACGCGGACATCTGCATTTCATTTCATTTGAAGCCAAGGGCAATTTTCTGATGCGGCGTTACGTTTCACTGAAACTCAATTTTATTTTGTTTATTTTGTGCATTCAACTAGTTAGAAAAAATGATAAGTAGAAGGAATTTACGACAAAGGATGCTGGTTATAAGATAACAAAGTATAAACATTAGTGATGTCAGCGTTTGTTACTAATTTGGAGTTTGGTTTGTAACTAACGCTTCCCCTTTCCTACAGATTTTGAGCCGTTAAAACCGAATCTGCTTCTTTTTGTCCAAAGTTGGC